>PITA01004237.1:0-126317 GCA_004023965.1 Spilogale gracilis
GAATGGTGGCTTGATAGGCCTACAACATGAGCCCAGCCCTTGGCTTCTGCCCCAACCAAAGCATGATGACCAGGAATGTGACATGTCCCCAAGAAGCTGGTTAGCCCCCCACTCCCCCCACAGACATGCAGCTCCCTCGATTATTATGAGGGCTCAGTGGGGGCGGGGTCTGAAGAATCAGCAAACCTGATTGGTTCAAATGGATTTCCACTCTTCAAGTTCAAACATTTTGGGTTTGAGGAAACCCCAAATATTCTGAGCCCTGGGCACTTTTTCCATTACTTTTTTTAAACTGATGTGTATGTCAAGGGAAATTTAATACGTAAGTTTCTGATTCATTTACACTTAACTCATCAAAATATTGTTCTGTAAAGAGGCGTTTGGTGTCCAAGAAATCTTAAGAGCCTTTTTATAAGCTTTTAAACTTCTTTTAAATGTTAAGAAACAGAAGTTGCAGTCTCCCCAATGTAAACAGGAGTGAATCCCTGGTGGTGGGGAGGGAGGAGGAGAGGATGGAGGGAAGTGGAAGGAAGGCGTCCAGACACACTGACCTCAGTCCCTGAGGGTCCAGGGCCCCCCCTGCTTTGTAGCCCCCTCCTGGGCGCCATGCCTCACCCACAACCAGGGAAACAACTGCTTATATGTTTTTGAATACTGAAGGCAAAGGCAAACTCTTTTAGGGGTCCTGCTGTTAGTAGAGAAAGCTCCTAAGTGTTCTCTACAGAAGATGGAAAGAGACTCCAAGATTTTACTTCCAGGAAAGACCCTTTTTTTCCCTTCAAAGAAAGTGCTCATAATGTGTCCTTTCATTTATAATTTTATGAACGTCTCAATTGAACATGTAAAGAAAGTGGAAAAATTCGAAGTTGCCATGGATGTTTGGCATTTTTCCTTACTCTACTAAAATCTCCTTTCTCCCCCAAGCTAAATGGTTTCAGAGATTCCCATAAAAAGGGGGAGGAGGACAGTGAGAGCAGCTGTCTAGAATCAGAGGCTTCGTGAAATACATTTGTATTTCAATTATTTGAGTGTGATCTGTTTAGGTTTTTGCCCTAAGTTCCAGGTTGCCCTAAGTTTTCTGTGTTAAAAGCAAACAGTACATTTCATAATGCCCGTAACTTCCGCAAACAGGCACTCATACATTTTATCTTGTTTTACCGACGGATCTACAGTGCTAAATGTTGTCGACTCCAGCATCTCTTGTATACATTTACTTGTTTGTTGCAAATTGCTTTTATTTTTCCATTTTTCTAAAAAGAAAATGGGGGAAATACTTGAGAATAAAAGAAATCATCAATGATAAAATTTTTGTTTTGTTTTTGGATTTTTGTTTTAATCCTCATAGTTTCTAGGAAATGCAGAAAGCATTCATATTCAGAAAAGAAACCAAGAAAAAATGTGAGACAGCACTTCTCTTGAGATTTATCAAATTATTAGTAGTTCCCAAATGTGTTTTGGGAATGTTGTGCCTTACCTGTAACTCCAAGGTCAACATAGATTCTCTGTGCTCATCCTTTGCAAGGACCTTCCTAACGGGACCTCTTGAGATGTGGGTTTTGTAACCTGACCAAATGTTGTACTTCCAGCCTCATGGGTAAGGAATGCCTGACACTTCCATGTTGTATGATGGAGATTTGGGTAGTTTTGAAGAGATCAGATTTAGAAATTCTTCCAGGAGTTCCAAAGGGAATGTGAAAAACATCCTTCTGTAAAGCAGAGTAGACTTCCGGGCACATGAGGACAGTCATCGCTCACTTACTATTTCAGTGTCTCTCGTTTAAGTAAAATTTCAAGTAGCATTATTATAATAGTCCCTCCAACTACTCTATGGTTTATTGTACCATTACATTTTTTTGTGTGTGTTCTTGTCATTTTTCTTCTTTTGAGAAAAAGCTAATATGACTTGTGTATCTTTAAAACTATCTTTGAATCTTTAAACTCTTCTGAATTTTTGATTTTACAGCATTCCCCAAAACTATGGTGTAGAGGATGTCTCTTAATATGAAAAAGTATCGGGGCACCTGGGTGGATCAGTCATTAAGCGTCTGCCTTCTGCTCAGGCCATGATCCTGGAGTCCCGGGATCAAGCCCCACATCGGGCTCCCTGCCTGGCAGGAAGCCTGCTTCTCCCTCTCTCATTCCTCCTGCTTGTGTTCCTTCTCTCGCTGTGTTTCTCTCTATCAAATAAATAAAATCTTTAAAAAAATATGAAAAAGTATCAGTACCATGATCTCCAATATTGTGTTTGTACAGCTTGATTTATAGTTTGGCAAGGGAAATTCTTGTCTATAGAGAAAAAGTCCACACAAATGTTCAGCAAGGTTTTTGATTTAGTTGCTTTTGAATCAAAGTTTCTGTAATAAAACAAATCAACTGATGTTAATAGAGTCAACACTTACTGAATAATTACTTTCTGTTAGATTTGTGATCCTTCCATTTAACTGTCACAACTGCTTCATTTCATAAATGAGAAAACTACGGCTTTTAAAGAAGTCCCTTGAGGGGCACCTGCATGGCTCAGCTAGTTGAACATCTGACCCTTGGTTTTGGTTCAGGTCATGATCTCAGGGTCATGGGATCGAGCCCCGTATTCGGCTCCACACTCAGAATGGAGTCTGCTTCCCGCTCCTCCCCACTGTTCCTCTCTAAAAGAAATTAAAAAAAGATAAAGAAGACCCTGATGCTGATATCAATTAGATCAGGACAGCTTCGAGCAATGCCTGGTTAATTGACAACGTTGCCTGGACAATCTCCTTGTGATGTTTGTGTTAATGACCCAGCATCAGAATGAGGATTTCTAGAACGAGAGCAAATAATAGAGCTGTTCATACTTTCTGTGACATAGAATTTTTTTTAAGTTCATAGAAATAACTTTTATACCCAGAGACATATTTGCTCTGCTTTGTTGTATATGTATATTTTTCATTATTATTTTTTCCCTGATTCACTCACTTAAGGAGTGCTGACTATTGGCTGGATAAGGCAGGAAATAGAAAGGTAAAAAAGCCAAGGTATCTGGTTTTGGGTGTATAATCTAGTAAGGGAAATATAGAGAGAAATCATTAGAAAGCCATGTAAGAAGTTCTAATGTGGATATTTTGCAAAAACACGTAGCTTTATATGATGACTTTCAACTTGGACATGATCTCCTATTAGGAAACTAGTATCCTATTTTACTAAAAGGGCAGAAAAACCTTCAGAACATACAAACACCCCAGAGTTAACCTCTTTTCTCCTCTGTAAACTTTACCTCAAGGAAGTTCTTTGGTTTTGCCACAAAACATCAAATTAGCCCATATAGAACTAGGATTCTGAATTCTAGAAATATGCAAATGAGCCAAATTATTCTTCATTTTTCAGTTCCTTCATGGCTCTTAGTTACCAAGGAGCCAGGAGCCGATTTCCAATTTACTAACAATTTTAAAACCTTTATTTGAACATTGAACAGTTTTTCATTCGAGTTAGAGCTATGATCCTAAGCTTCTCTTATAGCAATGTTAGAAACCCCTTCCCCAAATTATCCTCTTCTTTATGGACCATTAAGCCAGCAGAAAACACTAATTAAATGATCATTAGCTTGAGGATAAGTAATTATACTTAGATTTACATGTTGCCTTTTATGTTCAAAGAACTGCTTAGGCACCAACTAATTAATCTACAAATGAAGAATACTCCTGCATTACTGTATAATTAGACAATCTCAGGAGGAAACAAGGGAAATGACGGGGAGTGGGGTGGGAGGGAAAGAGTTTTGCAGGGCTCTGTGGCATTTATGTCTTCATTACTCAGGTATAATGGCCAAACCTGAATTCAATAGCCAACTCATTACTCCTATTTACAAATAAATTCTTTTTTTTTTTTTCTTTTTTTGGAGAGAGAGAGTACATGTACACTTGAGTGTGGATGGTGGGGGGAGTCTTAAGCAGGCTCCATCTCACCACCCTGAGATCCTGACCTGAACAGAAACCAAGGGCTGGCTACTTAACCGACTGAGCCATCCAGGCACCCCACAAATAAATCATTTTTTTGAAAGATCAACGTTACCTAACTGATGAGGAATTGGAAATAAAAACAAATGAATGACCAAAAATATTGCCTTTGGGTTATTTTTCAAGACTTCGTTCTCCATGAACAGTGAACTGAAGTGAGCTATTTCTCTTTTCGTCACCAGTGTACAGGTTTGCAAAAGTTTTTGCTCTTGTATGTGGATGCATGTGTGGCCAGGGTAGAGAATTACTAATTTCTCTCAGGTCCTGATTTTCTGAGGGCTAAGGGTTTGAGAGAGGATATGTTCTAAATATATATCAAGGAACTAACAAACAGAATTTTGCAAATGTCTTTGGAAAACAAATGTTCATGGCCATAAAAATAATTTACTTGTCTGTATATTTATATATTGGATGTTGGACATCTCTTTGGTACAGTGATGGATACAGACGAAGTGAATGCTATCTTTATAAATTCTTGACCAAAATATTAAAAAAAAACAAAACACAAAACGAGGACTACCAGTACTAACAAAAGATGGCCCTCAGTGTTCTCATCTGTATGTTGGGTTTATGTGATATTAAAATGTTTGACCTTTGTGGTCAAATGGTTGTTTTCTCAGCTTTGAGAAATGGATATAATAAGTGAATTTGATTCAAGAGTCTGGTTTTGGTTGATTTCAAATGAGCTTGTGTTGAATGCTAACATTTCTTTAATTCAGCAACTAACCTACATATGAAAATTAAGTTAAATGTTAAGGGAGAATTTTTCCTATTCGTTTTTAAACTTGTAGCTCAGCACTTATTTATATGAACTTTTCTTTACCCCCTTCACTCACTTGCAGTAAATTTAAGTGTTGATCTTTTTTTTTTTTTTTTTTTTAATCAGAGTTTGGTAAGTGGGTGTCTTTGTGAGTAGTAATTTAGTTTTCTCCCTGTGGATACGCAGCTCCCAACCTGTCAAGATAAGTATGGACTTACCATGTCTTGCAGGCATTCTGATATGAATTTTGGAAAACCGGGATTGTTGGAAGAGCTAGGAGGCATAGATTGCACTCAGTTTGGACAAAAATAAACAGGAAACATGCTTTTTTATGAAATCAGAGATTAAATGAAGTGATGGAAGCAAGCCTAGACATCCACATAAGCCAGAGTGGAAAACTATACACTAAAATAATCTGATATCAAAGAGAATGACTCTCTCCAAAAGCCCTCACTTTTTATTTCAATCAAGAATTCTTTGTAATTTTAGTAACCTGTAGGATTTTAAAAAGAAAAATAAAATCCTCCAAACAGCATGGCTTTCATCCAACATTTTGTGATTTTCAAATGACCAGATTTGAAATTTTAATCATCTCACACCTAAGGATTTTCTTTTTTTAGGTAGGTTTTAATTCATAAGGCATGTCCACAGACAAAATGACTCATGAAAAACAGAATCAGTCAAAGCTCCCAACTCACCCTATTCCTCAATCAAATCAAGAAAGTAAATTTTGCCTTGGGATTTTAGAGTGTCCCCAAGTAGCCCTTAAATTTATTCAGTGTTCATATTGTCCTGATCACTGGTTTCTTTTGAAACGTACTTAAGCTTTTGCTTAAGTAAATCTATTTATGGACAGTTGTTTGGGAAATTGGAAAATCCTTTTCCATGAAGAAATTTTCTTCCTGAACTGCCTTATAGTTTGAGGTTATGACTCCTTTGGTTCACACAAACCATGGATCCCACTCTGTGAGTGTGTTTTATAGAGACTGTTTCATAGGGGTGTGTCTTTGAAATACACTTGGAAAGTATGTAGGAGCTAAGACAATGTATTTTGAGACTCACTGGTGGCCTTTGAAATTATAATTCACAGAAAGTCACTGCTAGCCAAGATCTCTCTTGAGTGGAAAATAGAAAAACAATATAACAGAACTCATCTCTTATGAATCAAGTCTTGATTCTCTTAGAGTTGCTAATGTTAATATCATTCTCCTTTTTCCTCAAAGATAGAATGACACTGGTTAACAACTAAAAGTCTATTAATTAACATTTCAGATTTTTTCCCAATCACTGGTAAGTATAACAACAATGGAACTAGAAAAAGAAGAAAAGCATCAACAACAGAGAAATACAGCCTAGCAGAATATTAGACACTTTTTAAAAAAAGATTTATTTATTTATTTTTAGAGAGAGAAAGAGCATGAGAGTGAGCCTGAGAGTGGGGGGAAGGGCAGAGGGAGAGAGAAAATCTCAAGCAGACTCCCCACTGAATATGGAGCCCAATGTGGAGCTCAATTCCAGGACCCTGAGATCATGACCCAAGCTGAAATCAAGAGTCAGATGCTTAACCAACTGAGCCACTAGTTGCCCCTTAAATCCTTTAATAGGGAGAGCAATAGCTGACTTCACTCCTTTGCTAATGTACTACAACTTTCCCCTATAGGAAGAAGCTCTTTCTTAGATAGTATCTTCTAATGGTTTAAAAACATAGGTTTAAAAATCCCAACAAGCCCAGGGGCACCTGGGTGTCTCAGTTGGCGAAGGCCCCAACTCTTGATCTCAGGGTAATGAGATACAGCCCTGCATTGGGCTCCACACTGAGTGTGGAGATTCTCTCCCTCTCCTTCTGCGTCTCCACTGCCACCCCCCCACCCCGCCAATAGCACATGCGTGTGCCCACACATGTGTGCTTTCTCTCTCTCTTAAAAAAAAAAAAATCCCCATTAGCCTGGCTAGCTGTGTGACCTCAGGATTCATCATGCTTCAGTTCTTTCAACTGAAAAATGGGGTGAAGAAAGTACTTGCCTTGTGTAGGATGACCAGTTGTCCCAGCTTGCCTACAAAAAATGGGCTAAGAGTAAATCCTCATCTAGCTCACAGGGCTAATCAGCTTGAAGTTTTAGGCAAATATGCCTTCACTGCTACTTCATTACACTTTTATTTGCTCACCCTTGCTGCACAGCCTAAAACTACAAACATTTTGAGAGATAACAGGCCTGTCTTGACTAAGTGTAATCAAGGTCCCCTCTGTAATCAAGGATACAAAGACTTACTTCCTTGGAATCGTCCCCTCAGGATAAAATTTAGAGCAGAGAATTGCTCCAAATTTCTCAGATCAGCGATGCCCCTTTTAAGCAGCAGTTATTGCTGTGAGACCCAAAAAATGAAATGAAGTCCCTAGTATCACTGTTGTGCAATAAAAAAATAGACCATGCATCTTTGAAGACAGGAAACAGATGATAACGGCTAAGCGAAGGATTGGGTTACCATTATGCAAGCTCCAACTAATTAGAATTCAAGACTATTCCTAAGAAGCCAGCCAAACAACAGTGTCCTTAGAACACAAACTAAAAAGAGCATAACACTGGAGCTTGGATTTGCTTTGGATGAGAAAGCTCAGCAGAGATGGTGTGGGCACACTGCAAATTATTCACTATTCTACAACCCCTGGTGAGCATGCACCACACAACACTCACTCTGATTAATGGAGGCCCTGTACGTTCACACACTGACATCAACATCGGAGCTCCAGAGTCTCAGGAATCTCACCAGGTGTGGCTAGTTTATTTTCAGGTGCGGACAGGAAGGTCATTAAAAACAGAACCAGATTTGGTCTCCTACCTAAACTCAACACCTCCCCCGCCCCACCCCTGGCTGCACTTTCACTCCTGCAGAGGCTCCCTTTTCCTTGTTGGGCATGCAAACCTTTCACTCATCAGAGGCCCAGGGGACTTTGGAAGCCTCCGATGTGTCAGTATCAGTCAACTAATGGAAGCCATGTGTTTGTGGAATGGAAAAAACCTAGCATCCTAAGGGTCCAGACATGTCTCATCATAAATGGGTCTAAAGAAGAGATTCTTTTTTGAATTCTTTTCTCTTCTTAGGTTTTTGGCCATCTTCCTGATTAGCTATGGATAATGCTATTTGAATGACCCACTCTGAAACATGAAGGGTAAGGGGGAAGCAGCTAAGGGCAAGGGAAGCAGCTAAGATTTATTGAATACCTATGAGGTCCCATGTGATTTATTAATATAGTGATGATCAGAACGATTATATCAAAAGCTATGAATTTAGGGACGCCTGGGTGGCTCAGTTGGTTAGGCGACTTGCCTTCGGCTCAGGTCATGATCCCGGAGACCCCAGATCGAGTCCCACATCGGGCTCCCTGCTCAGCGGGAAGCCTGCTTCTCCCTCTCTCACTCCCCCTGCTTGTGTTCCCTCTCTGGCTGTGTTTCTCTCTGTCAAATAAATAAAATCTTAAAAAAAAAAAAAGCTATGAATTTACTGTATAGACCTGCTAAGAGCTCTGTATTGGTTGATTTCCTTACCAGGTGGAAGGTAGGTATTATCATCACCATTTTATGGAAGGGAAATGCTTCCTCAGAAGGGTCAAGTAACATTTTTGCTGGTGAAGAGTGAGGGTGTCACTACAAGTTGTATACTTTTCCCCTTGTGGCCCAATAAATCAGACAGAGGAATTATAATCCTAATTTATAGCTAAGGAAGCTGAGATTTAGAGAGTTTGAATAAACTTTCAAAGACATGTGATTGGCAAATGACAGTAGAGGGATCTCAGTGTAGTATTTAAAAGTCAATGAGGGGCACGTGGATGCTCAAACAACCAACTCTTGATTTTGGCTCAGGTCGTGATCTCAGGATGGTGAACTCAAGCCACATGCCAGGCTCTACATTCAGTGGGAAGTCTGCTGCATATTCTCTCTCTTTCCCTTTGCCCCTCTCCCTGCTCTCTTTCTCAAATAAATAAATACATCTTTCCTCAACATCCTTGCCAACATTTGTTGTTCCCTGTCTTGTTAATTTTAGCCATTCTAACTGGTGTAAAGTGGTATCTCATTGAGGTTTTGATTTGTGTTTCCCTGATGGCAAGTGATGTGGAACATTTTTTCATGTGTTTGGTAGCCATTTACATGTCTTCTTTGGAGAAGTCTCTATTCATGCCTTCAGCCCATTTCTTGACTGGATTATTTGTCTTTTGCGTGTCGAGTTTGATAAGCTCTTTATAGATCTTGGATACCACCTCTTTATCTGTGATGTCCTTTGCAAATATCTTCTCCCATTCCAAAGAATCACTGAACACCACATCAAAAACTAATGATGTACTATATGTTGGCTCATTGAATTTAAGTAAATAAATAAATATTAAAAACAAAAGTCAGTGAGGTCTGCTGTGCTTACCACAGGACAGAGATCCTACCTGAGAAGGATTTTGATTGCTCAATAGACAGATGAGGTACCTGCTTAACACACCATACAATAGCAAAGTATAAAAAAGGAGAGAAATTCTTCAAAGAATTTGAGTATTTCATGGAAGTGCCAAATTATCAAGGTAGTTGCTTAGGAAAGAAATCCTGCAGACTTCTTATTATTTTATGTTTTTGTATCCTCAACAAAAAACAATGTCAAATTCCCCAGGGCTGAAAATAACAAAGGCATATTTTTTTTTTATCTGTATTACACATTCGCTATGGGTCAGCCAGCAGGGGCTGTGAGCACTGAGGAGGGCTGGCTCTGCACCACTTTGTCTTCCCTCCGGGAAGCAGGCTGGTAACGAGACCAGCCCTGGCCTCAGTGGCAGAGGGGAGACAACATGCGCAATAGTGCATTGGCTGTTAAAATCAGTCTTCTGCCTGAAAATGTCTCCAATGTCTCCTAGGCTCACATTTCCTTGGCCAAAGCAAATCCTGTGGCATATTTGACTTCAAGGAGCTAAGGACTGGTACTGTGCATGGAGGGAAAAAACCCAGCATACTGGGGAATATCCTGACAATCACAATTTTGCTGATAGATACATGATTGGTAGGTAGTAGGTAGGTAGATAGATAGGTAGATTAAATGACAGACAGAGGACAGATAGAAAGATAGCAAGATAGTGGGATAGGGAGGACAATAATCTTTTCAGTGTTTGGGAACCTCAAAGGTCTTAATCCTTCCCAGAAGAGAGTGAGAAAAGGCTGATAGCCCTCCTTGGATTTGAACAAATGCCAACAGTAAGACTCCACAATCACCTCTTCTCCTCCAAACCCTGTGATTCCTAGTCTTTGTTTTCTGTCTCCTGCTTCAGTCCCAACTGATGAGGACCTGCTTTCTCACTGGGACAGGAGCTGGGCTGATGATCTCTTTCACTGACAGCCTTTAAGTTGCTCCTTTGGGCAGGTTTGTAAGCCCACCTTGATGTCTGGGTTGTCTTCATTTCAGAAGGGAGTTAAGGAGTCTTGCTGATCCTTTGCAGGGATCACCTGAACGTGGTATGAACGTGACTGATCCTTTGCACGTATCACCCTGGCTCCAAGCTTCTGTTCTTACCTCCTTCCCAGACCTTCCTGATGAACATCTCTTCTCACGTTAGCATCTGGATCCTGGAGCATGGAAGGTGGGTGCCCACCTGAGAGCCCAAGGGGTTCTGAAAGCTCATTACAACTAAGAGGGCAAGTGGACCCTGGAAGTCACCTGTAGGTTCTACTCTCCTTCAGTAGCCTTTGGAGTATCCCCCCTTCCTTCAAATGCATAGCCATAGAAACAGACTGCTTTCCCAAGGAGCAGCCTGCTGTCCCCTCAACACAGCTACCCTCCCAATCACAATGCAATTGGGCACCTGGCTTCCAAGATTTCTCCCTTTGCCCTGTATCACTCACTCTTACCAGCTTCATCCTTTTGGGAGATAAAAGGCTGTGTCTGAAAGGTCAGTTCTGATGGTCCTGGGGCCCTTTAATTAAAGTCGTCTGAATCGCTCAATTTATTGCACTCCTTCTATAGCCTGGTGGAGCTCCGACATAGCTCCCGAAGGAATCACTTTGACATTTCTTCAAAAATTGGTTGCAAACTGAGCTGTTTTCAAAAGTAAGGTCTTATTAAAAAAAAAAAAGTACTTCCTTTTTTTTCTTTTGCAGTTCATTAGCATCGTTTTTTCCCCCTCCTTTCCTTTTTCTTTTTCTCCCTCTCTTTCACTTCTGGAAACCAGAAGTATTTCAGCCTGGCTTGCCAAATGATTTTTATCTCAGTAGAAAAAGAACTTGCTATTTCCTGACAATCTACCACCATCACTACCACCACCCCCCTATTTAAAATACATTTTGTGCTGGGAATCAAAGTCAGGTAACTTGATAAGGAGTTAATGAAAACAAATTAATTCTGTCTGCATTTAAAAGAGAGACAGTTTGGTCTCACAGAGTTATCTTATTTGTTTCCCTGGACTTGACACTTTCTTGATGTAACACTGTTGGAAACTCTAGGTATTTGGGGGAAATAAACAAGGGCATACTATTTTCCCACTGGAGTAAGGTGATTATGTGTATGTGAGTTATTCAGATAATTTTAGGGGGTTGTGGGAGAAATTTCATTCCAACACATCTGGCTAATTGCATCTAAATTATCATTTTGACCCTCCGTTATGTGGACAATTTGCATTAAATCCTGGGATACAGAACATGAATTCTAAATAGCATTTGCGTGACAGCTGCAAAAACAGTATTTTAATCATCCTAGGTCTCTCCTTCTGGAATGGGATTGTATCACAGTAGGAGAGGTGTCATGACCTTCACTCCCTCCTCTCCTTTCTAAGCCCTGTGCTCCCAAGTATGGAACATGCTCACTCTATGATCATCCTGGAGTTGGAGGAAGACTTCCCAATTTGATGAAATCTATATCTTTTGAAGATGACAGCTTTCCATACTCTTGTAGAGCCACTGAAAAAATGTTGCTCTAAAAACAGTATCACAAGGAGGTAGTCTAGGAGACAAGAGGGTACACTTGTATACCCAGTCATGTCAACTCATGTAGCTGTGTGTCTTTGAAACCAGAAGAATGGTAGCAATGCATTGGAGATCGTTGCCATATGCAGCATTGTGGGGAGTGAGGACTAGAAGCCTTGGCATGCCAATGTCATTGTTTGGAAGATTCATCCTTACTTTTGGCTTCCAAAGACTATCAAATCAAAGTGGAAAGGATCAGAGGCTAATAAATGTTGACATCCCAGGAGCCTTGTGTGGCTTTCTCTGGCCAAAAATAAATAAACATCAAGAATCCCTTCTTTTTCTTTTCTTCCATTAATGGGTCCTTCTAACTGATGGAGAACAGATGATGATAGAATAGGACAGTGTAAGGGGTAAGTTGGAGATGTGCCTGATGTCGCTCCAACACTTTTTCTAGTGCATTCTCTCTCTTCCCTGTAGGGACCTCGAATGAAACTATCCTTTTCTCTTCATCAGTTGAAAGAATTTTCTTAAGCTCAGCTAGAGATTTAAGGGTTTCATAGACTGAGATGAAAATCGTAGGCTAAATCTTGAATATTTATAGAAATTTCTCAGGGGGACATTTCCTGTTTATCACTTTTGAATGGTTGCTTTCCAGATCATTTTGCTATGGATTTCATTCTAAAAAGTGAAGTGGTGTCCCAGATCTTTATGATCTCAGCTAAGATGTTATATAAATCATTCCACCTCTTTGTAGGATTCCCTCCATGTGCTTGCTGGGTAGACTTTAGCCAGGAAGTTCATGAACAGCTTCAGCAGAGACCACTGGAATCTTCTTCCATCTCTGGATGTTTCAATGAGGCAACTGGGTAAAAGGATAGGGCTGTGGTCTGATTCTGAAACCCAGGGGACTGCAATTTGCCTCAGGATTTTGGGGTTTGAGATGTTTGGCTGTTGTTTGAGGATGATGGAAAGCGAGAAACCCAGTAGACAGAAAAGAAGATGGTAGCAATACCAGTGGAATTCGGAGGGATGGGAAAGGGGGCAAGGACCCTAACATCCTCCAAACAAGGCTCCCTTCAAGTAAATGGGCTTTTGTGCCTTGAGTTTCTGGATTCCATTCTCAGTATGCATGCGGAGTCATTCCATTTTCTTCCTAGGGCTTTTCAGTTTGCCTTCCAGGATTACAATTGACATTATCTCCTCGGGGAGACTCAGACTTGCTAGTACCAGGGCTATTTAATGTTGAGAAGTGGCCAGGAGATCTTGGGGAAAGTGCAATAGAGAATTATGGAAATACCAATTTAGGTAAACTAAACCCAAATCCTCCTTGTCCCAAGTATCTGGATATCTATTTTCTTTCCCTTTTTTTTCTTTTGTTTTCTATTTGTTTGTTTGTTCTGAGTTATTACTGAGTCAGACAACCAGCACTGCCTTTGGATGACATGGCTGGGGCTGCAAAAAACTCAAGTAAATGACTATATTCCCTTTACCTATATTATCACAATACTCTCTGTGGCCTCATGATTAAAGGTTTTCTTTTCATTTCAGCTACTGTTTCCATGTCACCTGTGCGTAGTTCTTTTGGTCAATGTTTTATTGTAAAAGAGTCAGCCCCACTGTATCCAGCAGATCGAGGTGAAGAGCTATGATTTCTTAAGGAAAGTTTTCAACACAGGTAGTCTAGAGACGAGACTTGGGAATGCACTAAATATGGCAATCTTTTTCTTTCCAGGCCATTCTGCGGGTGCTCTTGAAATTTATTCACTGGGTATTAAATAAAGTTTTAGGAGACTTTGGAGGTTGCCTATATTGATGTTCTATTGCTGCCATCAGAAGTTACTATAAACTTTGTGGTGTAAACAACACAGATTCATACCTCATAGTTTCTGTAGGTTACATGTCCAACATGGGTCCCACTAGGCTCAAATCAAGGTGTGGGTAGGGCAGCATTCTTCACCTGAGGCTCTGGGGAAGAGTGCCTTTCAAGTTCATGCAGTTGTTGCTGAATTTAGTACCTCAGGGTTGAGGTCCCGCCTCCTTGCAGGCTGTCAGTGGGGGATAGCCAGCAGCTCCCAGGTCCCAGCTTCCTTCCTTCTTCTACAAAGCCGGCAATAGCTAGTCAAGTCCAAATTCAAGGTTGGACCTCCCCCTTGGCCTCCCTTCTTGTGCCTCTTCTGCCGCATCTCTTCTGTTTGTTGGTCTGCCTTCTTCTTTTAAGGGCTCAGGTGACTACTTTGGGCCCTCTTGGATAATCTAGGCTATTCCCTCCCCCACTACCCCCACCCCCACCTTTAGGTCAGCTGATTAGTAACTTTAATGTCTCTGCAAATTAACACAACTGTACCTAGATTGAGTGTTTGAATAACCAAGGGCTGGAAATCAAGGGGGTGGAGAGGAAGCATTTTAGAATTCTAAAGACTCATCCTTTAGTTAGTTAAGGTATTATCAGTCATCCGCACCTTTATGAAATTAGCCTAATGGATGGGCCTCCACTGTGGCTGCCGGGCTATAGGAAGTGTGATGAATTTTTTTTTTAATGCTGAATGGGACTTTACACAGGAGGTTACTTCAGTGTTTGGGATCAAGGGTTAGAAACTATTAGCAGGGAGCACATGAGGGCAGTGAAGATCTAAACTAGGTGGTATAGACAGAGAAAGGGGCACCTATTGGGGAAAATAAAGTAAAATAAAAATTAAATAAAATAAGAGAGGTCACCGAGGGGGAAAATAATTCAGTTACCACTTTGCTGATACTTTTGAGTTTGAGAGGTACCTTCTGATTCATAACTAATGCAATACCATAGAAATATACAGTGCCCTCACTTGGAGTATAGCTTTGCAAATAAGTGAAAAAATATTTGAGTATGTTCAAAACTATTTAAGAAAATATTTGAAGAGATTTGCCTGAGCTGGATATGGAAGAAATCTACCCCCTCCCCTTTCACCCTCCTTAGTTTTTAAATTGTGCCCAATTTCCACGTAAGCCTAGCCTCATGAAATATACTCTTTATAGTACTATGTACTATAGTTTTATAGATATAGATATGTAATGTTTAAATAAAATATATGCGATTTCCAAATATCTTCGGGAAGTAAGAATCCACTGCCTTCTTTGGCAATGTAAATATGTGAATATTTATATTTATAAATATATTATGTAAACATACTGCAATACATTTCTATTTGTTCATAAGTATTGCTATGGAGATAGATAAACAGATATGGATAAATGTAGAAATTGATATAAATATGCTCTGTTATCATGACATAGACATAAATACAAGATCTTACTTTCTCAAATAAAAGCAGTTGCAATATCGCATCTAAAACACACACACACACACACACACACACACACACACACACGCAAGATCATTGTCGGTTTTGTTTTTACCCAGATCCCATGCTTACATCCATAACTCTTTCTCTTTTTTAATCCCTCTTGGCGCAGATAGAGGTCTCCTCCAAACATCCAGAGTCACCCCACAATTGCAAATCCTTTCCAGGACAATGGGAAATGTATTCCATTTACATGTTCATTTTGTGGTCATCAAGGTTTCCTGTCCACGGTCCTTCTGTGAATTCCCTTTGGGCTTAGTTTGGCCCATGTTTGCAGGAGTGACTGGAAGACACAGAGGCTCAGAGTCTGACCTACCCACAGTACTTGGGGTTTTTCAAATCATACATCAGTCTGGGTCAAGCTGACTATTGTCCGGTGTTCAGGTCCTTGACTGGAAGGAGCAGGGCTAAGGGAGAAAAGAAATCATATCCTGTCAATAAGCGCTGAAAATATTTAGTGTGGCAAGCTCTGTGTTTTCTTTCTTCTGAAAAGCTGATTAATATTCAGTGGTTGAAGGTTAATACTCCATTCATTTTATTCACTTTACATCCTGCACACAGCAGTGACTGTTCCAATTTCAACTCCTAATTCATACAAATCTGGTTCCAATCAGGAGATTAGTAACTTACTGCCTAAGCAGAAACAAATCACACAATTGCTAAGCTTATCTTTCTACCCATGCACAGACATGTATATGTGCTTGAAATGGACTCATTCATGGACAGATGCAAATGAACACAGACTAGGAAAGTCCAATCAAGGTGAATGCATCTAGGAAATTGTACTTGCTTAGGCAGGCATGAGAAAGGAACAGATAGATGAAACTGACCCCAGAAAAGCATTGTCTAAATAAATTCATATGTGCAATGGTCTTTAACCTTACTCGATATATGTGTCTCTGCAAAGTTTTCTATATCACAAGTGTTCCTACGCTGAATCATATCTTAAAAATATTAGGATGAAACATTATTAAAAGACTCCTTATCCTTTCATAGAATGTGGTATTATTTTGTAAGTTATGCACCTTCACTCACTCTTCTTATAGTGCATGCATAAACTCATATTTATACTTGAGAGGTTTTTGTAAAGTTGGGCAGATCACTTTTTTTTTTAAGAAGATGAAATTGCAGCAGGATGAACTTTAGAGTAATGATAATGAAGGTTTTTCTGATCATATGAGTAAAGCTTCAAAAACAGGTCACCAAAGTAGGGAGGGGATTTGAATTTCCCGAAGATCTTTTGAAATCGTATCTCATTTGTCTGGAAAGGATTAAGGAGAGGCCTGCGGGGGTCCATCCCAGGGCTCCTTCCAGGTTAGTGGGCCTGTGAGTTGGGGTATCTGTCTGTAGTCACTGTAGGAAGGATAAGTTTAGGTGGACATCTGCATTCAGGGTAGGAAGGAGAGGAGCAGTTTAACTATGTTAAGAAGTTTCCATTTTCTGAGGATCGCACACAATGGTTGACCTAAAGAATTGATCTTCTCAGTGATTGGCAATCTAGTGGTAAGAATAACAGGTACCACGTTTTTTTTTTTTCCTTTTTTATTGTTGTTGTTGTTTGTATTTCTTTCTGCTTCCACAACATACACGTGATGCTGCTAAAAAAAAAAAAGAGAGAGATTCAATTATTTGAGGGCCTTGATTCTGGTTGTTGTTGTTGTTGTTGTTTTGTTTTGTTTTGTTTTGTTTTTACCAAAAATATATTTCCTAAGGACTTGCAGAGCTAGGTATCAATGAGATACTCTTCCAGCTTATCTGAGGGCCTGAATCTCATCTATCTCTGAGAGACTCCTGGGATTCTATCCTTCTTTCCTTTCCTCTTTGACTCTTATATTAAGGAAAAGGGCAAAATACAGAATTTAGCGCTTAAAAAAAATGCCATTACCACAAACAAATAAACAGTCCTGTCTTAGAATCTTATCTCTTCCATTTACCACCCCAGGTGGTCTTGGCTTATTTATTTATTTATTCATTTATTTTAAGATTTCAGTTATTCACAAGACAGAGAGAGAATGAGAGCGAGCGAGCATGTGTGCTCCCATGCACACACAAGTGGAGGGAGAGGCAGAGAGGAAGGGACAAACTCTCCACTGAGCAGGAGCAGGGAGCCAGATGCAGGGACCCACCCCAGGACGCAACCGAGATCACGACCTGAGCCTAAGTCACAGGCCTCACTGACTGAGCCACCGAGGTGCCCCCGGGCTTCTCTAAATGTCCGAATCTGTGCTGAGGATGAAATAATGAGAAAGATAAAGATGACAACTGACACGTGGCAGGCGCTCCATGGGGACAATTCACCATGGCCATGTTGTGAGGATTATGTGGTCTATATTTGTGAAAACATTTGGAAATCTCTACTTTGCTAAACAATTATGCAGCATTATTGTTTCTTGGTGTGGTTATATTTCAAATGGCCTGAGCGGTCTTCATCTGCCCTGTATCTATCTACTTTCCAACCAAATTCCAGCTCTGTCCAATTCCAACGACCAGCTGTGCTCTCTCAGAATCGGAGGAAACACAACCACCTCAACTCTTCAGCTAAGTCAAACATCTTCCAGTCTGCTGTGGAACGTCTGGGTTGGCAACAGCCTGGGGAAGAATTGTGCTTCTGATAAAATTTATGACTTCTTTGCCAAAAGCGTTTGAAAATATGGAAGCCCAGATCCCAGATCAACGTCCAGATTGCAGTCATGGGTACTAAGTCACCTCTACCTAGGTAAGAACTTGAAGTCTTAACTGGGGGTTTTTCCTAACCACCTTCTCAGCCACATCACCCTTTTAAATGGTGGCAAAATACACATAATGTAACAGTTACCATCCTAACTCTCCCCATTCTGGCAACCACCATTCTCCCTCCTGTCTCTTCAGTTTCACTACTCTAGCTACCTCATATGGATGGAATCATACCGATGTATCCTTTTTTTTTTTTTTTTAAGATTTTATTTTTTTGACAGAGGGAAACACAGCTAGAGAAGGACCACAAGCAGGGGAGTAACAGAGGGAGAAGCAGGCTTCCCACTGAGCAGGGAGCCCGATGTGGGGCTTGATCCCCGGACTCTGGGATCATGACCTGAACCTAAGGCAGTCACTTAATGACTGAGCCCCCAGGCGCCCCTGATGTGTCCTTCTATGACTGGCTTCTTTCACTTAGCATCACGTCCTCAGGTTTCACCCATGTGGTAGGTTTCAAGCCTTTTTCTGTGAGCAGAGAGTGGTACCAGCTGTCAAAGAACCAGCATGTTTAGGGTCTCTGTGAGGACAGTGGGTACCGACAGGAACCTAGGGTGCCATAGCAACATTAGCCTCACTTGTGACAGGTGATGATCAATCACGGTTAGCAGCTCCAGAATATCAGGGGTTTCTGAAGAGAATTCTAGAAGGCATGGACTCCTGACAGAAAAGTCCACACCCTCAACAATTTGGGGGAGGCGATCACTTTGGGAAGGACTTGGAAGCTGTGTTGTAATGGGGTTTCTCACTGCTGACCACCTAGCACTCTCTTTCTATTTCACCAATGCCATCAGGAGGGACTCTGGCTTGTGGAAATGCTATGTTCTCTTACTGCCTTCTGGTGACTGTATAAACAACAAAAAAAAGCCAGAGCTGCAGCTCCACACAGGGTGTCTAGCCAAAATGCAAAGTTTTACCACAGCGCACAAGTAGACAGTGTTTTTCAAGTGCAGGAACAGAGTGAGGTGCCTTTCAGCACCTTTGCTGCCACTTCTTTAAAAATGATTTAAATTGGAGGCAATAGCATCGAATGCTGAACATCTGTCACTCAGACCAGACTTAATGAATCATACACTTTAACAACATCACTCTTCTCCAGCCATCTGACTTGGCTTCCATGGTGGTCGTTCTTCTTCCCACAAAAACATTTGTTCTGCAGACCATTTGCTTGTTCGAGTGTCCTTGGCAGCTCTTCTTTCATGGCGAGGAGCGCTGGCCCACAAGTGCATGCGCTCCCGAGCCCCTCTCCTGTCCCGTCTTTCTGGGTCTGGATTTCAGAGTCGAAAGGCAAGAGTGGTCCTCAGGAACCCAGCTTAGAACCACCTTTGGTTTCTTCCTTCTCAGTCTATTGCAGAGAATTTAAGCTGCATGACCAGAGGTTCCCAACCCTACAACAGCTGGCATTGTTATTGGACAGATTTGAATCAAACTAGCAAAAAAGTAATGGTTTTGTGGGTAGGAAAATACCGAAGTGCTTTTTGTTGGGGGAAAAAAGACAGCAATACTGATATTCAGATTGGAGCATTATCCACGGTGTCATTAATCAGTCCTCCCTCTGCGGGGTATGGCCGTGTATCCCATGGCTTGTCTGGAAATTGCTAAGGACACAGGCAGAGTGGACGGAAGCTACCGCTTCGCCCAGGACCAGATACTATTGTCTCACACATTTTTGGATGGGTCACTCGTTTCGTACCATTGGCAGAGAAAGCAAGAGGAGTGGGCGTTCCCTCTAGGCTGCAACGTATGCAAACAATTTAATCTTCCAATGCAATCCTTAATGTAAATGTTTAATATAAACCTGATGTTAACACCATGTACATGAATTTACTGGCAGGCAAAGCTGGGATTTACATCATTCTGAAGATCAGATGTTCTTTGCAGCAGAGGTTGCGGAAACGTTTAAATGTGGTAAGGTTTTCCCTCTGAATGGCAGGTGCATCCCTAAAGCACACACGCCCGGTGCTCCACGGGGATGGAGTGCTCACAGGTGTCAGATTCTGGTGTGCAAGTTACAAGATCCTCGGCTGTTTCTTTGTATCCTGCCCCGCAAAGGGCACCTTAGCTTCTAGACCAGTCGCTGGCAAACTAAGGGCTGCAGGGCACCTCAGGGCTACAGACTGCCTTTTTAACAACTTTCATGCGGTATCATTGATCTTGGCAAAAAAAATAGCACATCTGTAATGTGTGCAATTTGATGAGTTCGGACATACGAAGACACCTCCAAAACTGTCATCCCAATCGAGGTAGTAGACGTAGCCCATCACCAAAAGTTTCCTTGTGTTCCCCGGGTTCTTTTTATTTGTTTTTGTTTTGTTCATTTTGATTTTGCCTTTTTGGGATGAGGACGCTTCATGTGAGACCTACCCTCTTGACAAGTTTTTAAGGGAAGGTATTTCACTGAAATAAGTTCGGGTCGTGCAAGAGGAGTGTGTTCTAGACATCTTCCGGTCCACACAGCCTCTGTCATCAACAATACTGCATTGTCCACAGCCCGTTTTTGCACAGCCCACAAGCCAAGAAATGGCTAACGGGTTGAAAGGAAAGGAAAAGGAAAGGAAAATAACATTTTAGGACCTGTGAAAAGTACATGAAATTCAAATTCTGGTCTCCATTAGGTTTTATCAGAACGCAGCCGTGCCTGTTCACTTATGTAAGGCTTGTGACTGCCTGTAACATCCTAAAAGTCAAGTTGTCGTAGTGGTGACTCGGTGGTACACAGAGCCTAAAAGACTCACTCTTCGGCTTTTTATAAAAGACATTTGCCATTCCCTGCTCCACACGGTGCACACGGAAGTGATAACATAATGGTGCCTAGAAATTATTGGTGGTTTCTTTACACTGTGCCCGCGGTATGGGCATTGACCGCCCATCAGCACATGGTGTGCCATGTGTTCATTTCCACTTTAAAAAAATTATATTTCTGGGCGCCTGGGTGGCTCAGTTGGTTAAGGGACTGCCTTCGGCTCAGGTCATGATCCCGGAGACCCGGGATCGAGCCCCACATGGAGCTCCCTGCTCGGCGGGAAGCCTGCTTCTCCCTCTCTCACTCCCCCTGCTTGTGTTCCCTCTCTGGCTGTGTTTCTGTCTGTCAAATAAATAAAATCTTAAAAAAAATTATATTTCTAAGTGTTTGTGTGATTATCATCCTATGGACCCCAGATTTGTCTACTTCTATGCCTCCAGCTTTGGGCTTTTCTACATGTTAATCATCATCTGAAAGAACTAATAGTGATAAGAGTTTCTTTTTAAATCCTTCCAGTTTAACCATTGCTCCAGACATTTGATGCTGTGTAAATTAGGTAATCGCTTAAAACTGGCTGATCACCAGTATTACTCCAGGAACTTAAAAGATGCTCCGACTTAATGAAGCAGGGTGCGAGGATGGGACCCAGAACTTTAATTTGTTCGGCTATTCATTTTTAACTTTTACCAGCGGTGCTGAATGAGTCTGATGTGGGAGCAAGCAGCCAAGATAATTATTTTACAGTACATTTTTCAGAAGGATAAGACCTGTATTGTGAATACCACCTGATTGGAGCTCTTGGGAAGTGAAACTCACGTCCCTACTTTTTAAATCTCTGACCTCCCAAGTCCCCAGTCCCCCCCCACCCCGAGCCCACCACGGGCCACCAGGGTGATGAGCAGAACTTCCACGCAGGAGGTGCCCAGATCTGGTTACTTGACAGACTAGGTAGTACAGTTCCTGATAATAAATGTTGACTTCCCTCCCCTGCTCAGGAAAGAATTTTCCTATGAAAATAAAACTGTGCGCACAGAACATTTACATTCTCACCTGAAAATATTTAGAGCAGTCTAGGACTGGCTCAGGTTATAGCTTTTCTGGTCCTGGCCAAATTTTCACAAAGGAATCAGATGGACCCTAACTGAGACTTCAAATTCCTACCTGCCCTTAACGTAACCTCCTAGAGAGGTGAGGAGTAATTATCAGCACATTTAATGTCTGTAGTTTTACGATAGGACCCTAATTTTTTTCCTCCAAGCTTTTAGGATTAATTTTCCCAGTTTACAGGCTGCACGGAAACATCCCTTTGGCCCCTCTGAATGAAATAATTAGCTACACATGCTATCCAACACTCTTCTATAATTTGGCCCCTCATTAGTTTCAAATCTCAATTTAATTTCCAGGAGAAATAAATAGTTCAGGGTTTCCTGAGACTTAGCAATTGAATCTGACCAACGGCAGGGGGTCCCATAGCCAGACTGCTTTACTCCTGGTTGGCCTCTCCACCTCTCACCACCACCCCACCCCCGCCTCCCATCAGATCTCTGTAAGATTCAATCATGCTGCCTCTGTATTTGCAAATGGGACAGACCAGAAATTGTTTCTCGAATACCAAATGCTTCCATTTGTTCTCTTCCTAATTGCTCCTGGAGTTGGATTTGAAGCCAGGAGTTTTCTGGAATAGCTTTCCTTAGGTTGATTTGGGGTAAATTGATGTGGCTCTAGAATCAAACATCTGAACTGCTAACTCAAGAAAATGATGTTAATCTGCAATTCAGTTGATGGTAATTGTATGTAAAGTCCAGTTTTGTCCCCATTGCTACAACTCTGGTGCTATTCCTCAAACCCTGAAGCACATGGTTGGTTCTTTCTTGGTTTCAACTTTCAGATGTTCGCTATGGGTTTGATCAGCCTGGAGAAGGATGACTGGTGGGATCTTATCAATGAGCTCTGAGTCCCATTTTCAGCACAAGGTAAGTAGTAGATTTTAAGGAAGATAAAAATGTTTGAAGGTAACGCTCTGTTGCTGTGATAAAGTATCAACTTTTAAAGACTACTTTGGTAAATTCAGGAATTAGTCTTAGATAATCTTTTCTTCTTGTCTTATGAAAGAAAAAATTAAGTGGAAAATTTGAGATGTTAAGAAGCCATGAGAAAGAAATACTGTGTAAGGAGGACAGGAAGGAAATAAAGAATGGTCTTGTACTAACTTGCAAAAGGTGAAATGATGCTGGCCATCTGTCATGTCTGGGAAAATATGAACATGTCTAAAGTGCAATGTTTTGTGTGTACAATTTACATGGAAAATGAGAAGAAACATTGTGTGAGGCTTCCCTACTAAATACTACTTCTGGAAATTTCTTTGGCATCTTCGATCCAATGGAGTATTTTTGTTTTCTTTTGTTTTGTTTTTTCCTCCTTGCCAGGAGGAAATTTGAGGCCTCTGATGACCATACTCCTTGCCAAGCAGAGCTACTACAGGAAAAGTGAGAAAAGTGTAGATTTTAATGTCAGAGAGAAATAAGTTGGATTCTGGTTTTATCATTTATCAACTGTGTCCAATGGGGCAAGGCCCTCAACCTTATCAGGCCTCAATTCCCTTGTAGCTATAGTATTCCTATATGTTTGTATTGAGAATTAATGGGGAAAAATATGTATACAATATATTTGTAAATATTACTTCTATATCGAGGCTCATATTTCAGTATTTCAAAACGTGACCATTTTTGTCTTAGGCACTTAACTTCTCCTTATCCATCCCTGGACATACTAAATTCTTTTTCTGCTGTGTAGTTTTACTCATTTTTTTTTTTTTTTTAAAACCTAAGTTATTTGAGTTGTGAAAAAAACTCATGGAGTGCTTTCCTGGTCAAACATACCCTGAAACTGGGATAAGATAGATATATTATTAGCTGGGTTCTGAAAAGAATAGTCCATACATTTATGAATCTTTTCAAAAACAGAACTACACAAACCTTTATGAAGGCTCCGTGGAATTTTCCATGAAGTGGGGGTTGTCCAAAGAGGGGAGAATGAGTATTATTTGTTTTATTTTGTTCTTAATCAGGGAGAGAGTGAGGGGGGAAGGGAACAGTGGACTCAGGTAAACAAGTTGAGGG
Organism: Spilogale gracilis; assembly: GCA_004023965.1. NCBI lineage: Eukaryota > Metazoa > Chordata > Mammalia > Carnivora > Mephitidae > Spilogale > Spilogale gracilis. The sequence goes on from PITA01004237.1 coordinate 23,609, forward strand.
CAGATAGAAATTTTAAAGACAGAAGGCATATGGCATCCTCTTCCTAAGGACCAAATGTTACTCTCAAGCAAGGCAATATTTGAGAGACTAGAGGTGGTTCCATCGCAAAATAGAGAATAGGAAGAAAGAGGAGTTTACTGAGCTTATCCTGAAGATTAGCACCTTCACAGACTAAGGGAGACACTCCATTGACTTAACTGCATGCCCAGCTCCCTTCCCTCATGCTGGTACCTAACTGAACAGACTTTCCTATTCAGATCTGTGTCTTCAATCTATACTCGTTACTTTATTTTCAGGTTCAACACTTAATCCTCCAAAAACTTTCCCTGACCAACTATACTTCATGACCCATCACCTACTCACTGTTCTATTCATACTTAGGTATGTAGTATAAACTATAGTACATTAACACTGTTGTTTTCTTTCCAGATATAATTATTTAACACATACCTTTTTTCTCTTTCTTTCTCAACAATAATTCTGAAAGCAAGAGGTTATGTTCTGATTCTATATTAATAAAAAAGTAATAGGACCTAGAATCATACCAATCACACAATAGGCAACTTTGTAAGACCTGTTGGAGTGAATCTATTTGATTCTATTTAAAAAATTACAAGATTACCTATTTGGTCTTGTCCTCTTGCTTGGTTCACAGCTAACTTTATTGCTCACTTTAGACTATATTGGCTGGGAATAGAAGATTTTGATTAGAAAATGTCAATATTAAGCATGAAGGACAGCAAAGCAATTAGTTCTCAAATATCAGGCTAAGTTTTAACCTGAAGTTTGTCTTCTTGAAGCTGAAAGAAATAAAAGTGGAATCTGGTTATCCTCCTAGAAGTCTGTACTAGTTACTGGCCCACTGATTTGCCATGAAATGAGATGGCTTTAGGATTAAGACTTTATGCCCTCGGGGCTCCTGGGGGGCTCAGTTGGTTAAGCGACTGCCTTCAGCTCAGGTCATGATCCCGGAGACCCGGGACTGAGTCCCACATCAGGCTCCCTGCTTGGCGGGAAGCCTGCTTCTCCCTCTCTCACTCCCACTGCTTGTGTTCCCTCTCTATCTGTGTTTCTCTCTGTCAAATAAATAAAATCTTTGGAAAAAAAAAAAACCAAACTTCATGCCCTATTCTTGTTTCATGATCTGTAGGTTCTATTGCAACTTGGGGGCTGCTAACTGGGTGTATTATCCCCAAATAAACAAAACATTTTGGGGATGATGTCATACTGGGATTTCAGTTCATAGGATAATTTAAGTCCTTTTCCCCTCCACATACTATTCTTCAGCCCTCTCCCCTTCATCTTTGGCCTTCTATCATCCTAGATGGATGCTCATCTTAGAAATGGACAGAAAGAGAATTGTATCAGAATCCCCTAGGGTTCAGGGAAAAGAAAATCATGACACAACTGTCCTCATAAGAAAGATTTATAAAGTCTTATAATACAAATGTCCCATGATAGGGAAATGCAGGTTTGATTAATTCTATTGTTCAGAGGTGGCCTTCAAGGTCTTGAGTTCTTTTGATGGCTCTGTCAATCTTAGCATATTATTTAATATTATCTTTGTTCTTGCCCAACTCCACTTGAATTTTAAAGATGGCTGCTACAGCTTTAGGAGATCACAGACATGTGACCTCCACTCTCTGACTCTTCTCAGTCACAACGAAACTCTTCCTTGAAACCTCTCCATTTTCAGACTTCCTGTACATCTCATTGGTAAGAAGTAGGCCACAAGTCCTTTTTTTCAACATTCATCCCCCTTCAGTCACATGTTGAAGGGATGAAGTTGAACAAAATCCAGGCAGGCTGGCATGGGAGAGTGAGGGCTGGGTGGGTGTGTGGGTAACGCCATGAGTAGAGAACAGTGTTTGCTGTACTGAGGAGTACCACAGAAGGAGCTTCTCAGATGTTTTCATTGAGACGAGGTACAAACAGATTCACTAAAAGGTGACAAAGATTGGGGCACCTGGGTGGCTCCATCAGTTAAGCAGCCAGCTCTTGGTTTTGACTTCATGAATCCCAGGATCCTGGGATCAAGCCCCACATCGGGCTCTGCACTCAGCAAAGAGTCTGCTTGAGGATTCTTTCTCTCTCTTTCCCTCTAACCCTCCCCACTGACTCAGTTCTCTCTCTCTCTCTCAAATAAATAAGTCTTAAAAAAATGATAAAGGCTAATTGACTTCTTAAAAGTCAGCCATGAACCCTTCCTGCAATATTCTCCACTGTGGGCGTGATGAGTGGATTCCACATTCTGTATGGATATTCACCACTGTGGGCTTGATGAGTGGATTCCACATTCTGTATGGATATTCACCACTGTGGGTGTGATGAGTGGATTCCACATTCTGTATGGATATTCACCACTGTGGGCGTGATGAGTGGATTCCACATTCTGTATGGTTTGACTGCTCTGTCTCTCCCTGGTAGGACTATGGCGATGGGTACTCTTACGGGAATTGACATTGACTTCTTGCAATATAGTCATTGCTAAAGACACCGTGTGATCAATCAGTGTTTGTTCAAGTTTCTCCTGAATACCTTACCTCTAACATGAACAACAGTAGCAACACTATGTAAAACCTGCATTAAGTCTCAAGTTTGATTTAATGCCAAATCCTCCAAAAAAGAACCAGCATTAAGCGAAATGGGGATAATCAGAAGTTGAGACCTCATATTGAGTTGTTTTAATTGGCGGGCATAATGCATGGATTATTTCCCTCTTCATGGAACAAAATATGATACCACATTTCTTTACAACAAAGACATTATCATTCATATAATGCACTTGAAAAATATTGCTAGTACTCTATTGGAAAAAAAGACAGAATGACTTTATTTTGTTGCTTTATGAAATGCCAGGTTTTCAGGGCAAATCCTATTAAGGGGTTTGTGTTCCTGCCTGATATTTTACCTTATTCTCTGTTAACGGCCACTCCATGGAGATATCTGAAGATTACTCAGGTTCTGGTTGGGCTTAATCTAGAAACTGAAACTTCTAAATTGGGGAAATTCATCAATTCATTTATTCTCTCATCTATTTATCTTCTACCTACCATATTTATATTAATTTTTTTTTATAATTGCCAGATTACTTATCAATTCCCTCCGCTAGTCTGTAAATTTCTGGTGAAACTTGTTCCCAGTTGGATCTTCAACTTCTGACATAATAAGTACTCAGTCAATATTTATTTAATGTTGGAACTCTCAGTGAACTTCTCATCTGGGAAGGAAGACAAGACATGTAAACAACAACAAAAATGAGATACTGGTCTGGGGGCCTGCCCCAAGAGATTTACTAGAATTTTGAAGATGGAGAAAGATCCCAAATAATATACTTGTTTTAGAGAAAAAATTATCTATTATCTCTCTCTCTCTCTCTCTCTCATCTACCTACCTACCCTACTACCTACCTACGTATACAGCACACTTTAGTTTTCTATTTAGAAGCCATAAAAAAGCCAAGAAAATCAATTATTAAAAAAAGTTTTGACAGAGTGTAAATATATTTATGGCAGTGTTTACTCAGCCAGTTTTTAAAATTTAAAACGCAGGCAATTTTTTTCAGTTTCTTAAAGATAGCAGATAGTGAGGTGTTGCTTTTCTTCGTAATTTCTTTAAAGATTTTATGTATCTAAGCTAGAGAGAGAGAGAGTGCACGAGAGCACATCAACAAGGGGGAGGGACAGTGAGAGAAGGAGAAGCAGACTCCCCAGAGAGCAGGGAACCTGATGTGGGTCTCAATCCCAGGATCCTGGGATCGTGACCTGAGCTGAAGGCAGATGCTCAAGCAACTGAGCCATCCGGGCACTCCAAGTGTTGCTTTTCTATCTGATTCAGCACTATCCTCCACTCTGAGCCTTTAGGTCCTTGACATTTACTCTCCTTATTGATCTGATGCTGTAGAAGCCACTTGTCTTGTTCTTTGTTTCCTATTTGTCCTGTACATTGTTTCTTTCTGTGTTCTTTTTGCTTCTTTTTTGGGGGTTGTGGATTAACTGAGTAGTTTACTTATCCATTTTATCTCCTTTATTTTTATAATCTAGTTAGGATTAATAGTGGACCATTTCATTCACCATACATCATAAATATGAGAAGTGCATTGGTTAGGATTCCCCAGAGAAATCAAACTAATGTACACATATGGAGATTAATTATGTCGAAGAATTGATTCTTCCAATTGTGGTGCCTGCAAAATACCACCATCTGCTCCCTGCAGACTGGACACCAGGTAGTGTAATTTCCAGTCTGAGTCCAAAGGCCAGACAACCAGGGGAGTAGATAGTATCAATCCCAGTCCAAGGGCAGGAGAAGACTGATGGATTGAGGGTCCCAGTTCAAACAGGTGGGCCAGAAAAACAAAGGGGACAAATTTCTCTTTCCTCTGCTTTGTTGTTCTACTCAGGCCCTCAGTGGGTTGGATGATGCCCACCTGCACCGAGGACCTCAATTGACTTCAGTGAGTCCACATATTCAACCGCTAACCTCATCCAGGGAACACCCTCATGGATGCACCCAGACATAATGTTTTTTTCTGGGCACCCCATGGTGCAGTCACCTTGACACACCATCACAAGAACCTGATAAGAGAATGATTTCAGCTACCACACCCCCAATCCTTTCTCATATATTTTACTTGGACATATGTTATAAACCCTAGATTGGATATTATTTTTGTTGTAAATAGTCATTTGTCTTCTAATGAAATCAAAGAAAAAAATAACTAATATTTTAGTATATATGCATATATGTACTTTTCCCGTGCAATTCTTTCTTTCATGTAGATTCAAGTTTCTGTCTTGTATTATTTCATCTGTAGGCTCAAGAAATTCCTTAGTATTTCTTATAATGTTGCTCTCTTGGCATTCTTATCTCATCCTCACTTTTGAAGAATATTTTCTCTGGATTAAAAAAATTATGCAATGACCCTCTTTATTTCTTTTATTTCTTTCTTAATTTTTTAAAAAAAGATTTTATTTGTTTATTTGACGGAAAGAGAGAGAGCACAAAGAGGCAGAGCATCAAGCAGAGGGAGAGAGAGAAGCAGGCTCCCCACTAAGCAGGAAGCCCAACTCCAGGTTCTCTTTTAGGATCCCAGGATCATGACCTGAGCCGAAGGCAGATGCTTAACTGACTGAGCCACCCAGGCACCCCTGTATCTTTCACTTTCAAAGATGTCATTTCATTGTTTTCTGGCCTCCACAGTTCTGATAAGAGGTTAGCAAAATTTGTACTGTTGATCATCACTATTTAATGTGTTACTTTTGTTTGACTGCTTTCGAGATTGTCTCTTCATCTTTGGTTTTCAGCAGTTTGACTATGATGTGCTTATGGTATGATTTTCTTTGTATTTTATCCTGCTTGGAGTTTGCTCAACATCTTGCATGTATAGATTGACGTTTTCCTACAAACTTGGAAATTATTTGACTATTTTTTCCTTCAAGTTTGTTTGTTTTTGGGGTTTGTGTGTGTGTTTATGTTTGTGGTAGTTTGTTTTTGGTTTTGTTTGCCTATATGCTGTGTTTTCCTACTGGGATGACATTTATATATATATATGTGTTAGGGTGCTTGGTATTTTTCCACAAGCTACTGGGACACCATCTATCTCAATCTTTTTGTTTTTTCCTCTGCATTCTTCAGTTTTGATTGTTATTTATCTGAATTCAAAGTTACTCACTCTTTCTTCCTCTAATTCCAATCCGTTATTATGCTTCTCTATGTCTTTTGTGTTTGCTTTTTTAAATTGTAGTTCTAGGGGCATCTGGGTGGCTCAGTTGGTTAAGTGTTTGCCTTGGGCTCAGGTCATGAGGGTCCTGAGATCGAGCCCCATGTTGGGCTCTCTGTTCACTGGGAAACCTGCTTCTTCCTCTCCCTCTGCCTGCCACTCTGCCTGCTTGTGTTCTCTTTCTCTCTGAGTCAAATAAACAAATAAAATATTAAAAAAAATAATTGGGGCACTGAGGGACTGAGTCGCCAAGCATCACTTTTTGGCTCAGGTCATGATCCTGGAGTATTGGGATCGAGCCTAGCATCGGGCTCCCTGCCTGGCAGAAAGCCTGTTTCTCCCTCTCTCACTCCCTTTGCTCACATTCCCTCTCTAGCTGTGTTTCCCTCTGTCAAATAAATAAGTAAAATCTTAAAAAAATAAATAAATAAGCTGCTGTGGCCGATGTCAAAGAGGTTACTGCCTATGTTACCAACAACTTCTTTCAAGACACGTCTCCAAAGGCAAAGGAAACAAAAGCGAAAATGAACTTTTGGGACTTCATCAAAATAAAAAGCTTCTGCACAGCAAAGGAAACAGTCAACAAAACAAAGAGGCAATTCATGGAATAGGAGAAGATATTTGCAAATGACACTACAAAGGGCTGATATCCAAGATCTATAAAGAACTACTCAAACTCAGCATCCAAAAGAAGATGATCACATCAAAAAAGGGGCAGGAGACATGAAGAGGCACTTCTCCATAGAAGACATACAAATGGCTAACAGACACATGAAAAAATGTTCATCATCAATAGCTATTAGGGAAATTCAAATCAAAACCACACTGAGATACCACCTTACACCAGTCAGAATGGCCAAAATTAACAAGACAGGAAACAACAAATGTTGGAGAGGCTGTGGAGAAAGGGGTACCCTCTTACACTGTTGGTGGGAATGCATATTGATGCAGCCACTTTGGAAAACAGCATGGAGATTCCTTAAAAAATTAAAAATAGAGCTACCCTATGACCCTACAACTGCATTACTGGGTATTTACCCCAAAGATACAGATGTAGTGAAAAGAAGGGCCATATGTACCCCAATGTTCATTGCAGCAATGGCCACAATCGACAAACTGTGGAAAGAGCCAAGGTGCCCTTCAACAGACGAATGGATAAAGAAGATGTGGTACATATATACAATGGAATACTACACCTCCATCAGAAAGGATGAATATCCAACTTTTGTAGCAACATGGACTGGACTGGAAGAGATTATGCTGAGTGAAATAAGCCAAGCATAGAAAGTCAAGTGGAGCATAAGAAGTAATAAAGAGGACAGTAAGGGAAAGAAAGGAAATGGGAAGTAGGGTAAATTGGGGAAGGAGATGAAACATAAGAGACTTTGGACTCAGAATCAAACCGAGGGTCTTGGAGGGGAGGGGGTGGAGGGATGGGTGAGCCTGGTGGTATTGCATGGAGCACTGGGTGTGGGGCATCAACAATGAATCTTGGAACACTGAAAAATAAATTTAAAATCAATCAATCAATCAATCAATCAATGAATAAATCGCAGTTGTAGAATTCCTAACTGGTTCCTTTTCTTATGACTGGCAGTCTACATCTATTTTTGCTATTTACGACATCTGGACCATCTTGAGATCAATTTCCATTGTCTGTTTTTTTGTTTTTGTCTTTTCCTGATTATGGGTCACATTTTCCTGTCCTCTGCATGGTTTGCATTTTCCTTAATCATCTGATGAATATCATAGATAATAGATGTAAGGAGTCTGGATTATATTGTCTGTTTAGGGAGTGTTAAGTTTCACCCTGGCAAGAAAAGAATATACTAGAGGTTCTCCTTGATCCTGTTGGAGCTTGGTTTTAGGCTTTGTTAGGGCAATCTAAACTAGTCTTACTGGAGCGCATGGATCAACAGCATTTTCTTAAAAGGCTTGATGTCCAGGATAACAGGGTGGCTCAGTTGGCTAAGTGTCTGATTCTTGATCTCAGTTCAGGTCTTGTTCTTAAGGTTGTGCGTTCAAGCCCATGTTGGACTCTATTCTGGGTGCGGATCCTACTTAAAAGAAAAAGAAACAGGTTTGAGGACAAATATTTTAGGTTTGTAAGCACTACAAACTACTCAACTCTCCCACTGTAGCATGAAAGCAGCCTTAAACATATATGTTAATAGGCATGATTGTGTGCCAATACAAGTTTATTTACAAAAGCATAACAGTCCATTGGCCATGATTTGCTGATCCCTTCTATAGATCCTGGGCCTTGTTCCTAGCATTTACTGGTATCCAACTGCATGCCTCTGATGTTAATAACGTCTCTCTCCTCTGGATGTAAGAGTAATTTAGTGTCTCCCTTACTTTGTAACCCCTAGAGTCTCAGTTCCACTCACAGTTCTGAAGCAGCTTCTCTCTGTGATGGCTCACAGAGTCTCACCATGGACATTTTCAGTCCAGCCCTTGACTAAGGTCTTGCAGAGAACCCTACACAGACTTCTTGTGCCATTCCTCACCCCCCACTGACCTATGTACTTTAACCCTGCTCTGAAATCTCTGCTTACACTGGTAATTCCTAAACTCTGATCTCTGCTCCCTCAGCTCAGCAGGGCCGCCATGCTCTTTGGGGTCTACCTTCAGGTGCCATGCTTGAGAAACACTCCCTGGCAGAGGACCCAGGTGAATATAGGGCATAGCTGATAAATTCCCCTTATCTCAAGGTTCTCAGTGGAGGGGCATTCATTTTCCAATGGCTGAAAATAGGTGTCTTACATATTTTGACCCATTTTGTTTTTGTTCATAGGGAAGAGCAACTCCAATGCCAGCTCTGTCGTCAGGGATTGAAGAAGTCGCCTCTCATTGTTTAAAAGTTAAAAGTCAATGACAATGTTGTATAAGGAACCAGGAAGACTAATCCCATTCAAATGGTTTCTCACCAGGCTGAAGTTGAGGAGGGCTCTGAGCCAACAGGGCCTGGGTGTATCCCCCTTTATCACATTCTGCAATGATTACCAGAGCCCTCTACATATGCTCAGCCTAAAACAGATGCTCTTATGGGAGTTGTAATCTTTTCAACATTTGAATAATGGCTTCTAGTCAGAAGCCAATATGTCAACAAGAAATTCCAGAGGCTTGTAATTGATTAAAACTCACCACAAAATTTATCTCCCATAGATTTATTGACATCTCTCTATCTATGAATTCAACAAAAACAAAAATTGCAAAACTCCTTGTAAGTACTAGGCTCTATGGTAGGTACTGAGACCATGGACAGACCCTCAAAGACCTAATAGCCTAAGAGAAGACAATAAACATGCAAAAAGAGTGTGGTAATAGTGTGAAAAATCCCGACAAGGAGGTGAGATTGGATTGGTGTACTTAATGTATCCAGACAAGTTGGAAAATGTGTGAGCTAAGCATTTACTAGTTTGTAGCAATTGATTATAAAACAGATCCATGTACGTGTGATGACTATTTTAGGCACAGTAGAGCATCTGAGCATAGCCATCAGCAGAGAGACAGTGTGTGTTCTGTGATGGAAGTTTATAAATGAGAAATGGTAGAAGAGACTGGAATGGTAAATAAGACCCAGCTCATGAAGAACCTAATAGGATATAATAGGGAATTCACATTTTATCCTTAGACAATGAGAAGTGGTTGCAAGATTGTTGAGAAGGGCAGGGATATGACCCAAATTAGCTTTTAGAAAGATCTAGGTGGTAAACTGGAAAAGTTCAGTTTGGCAGGGGATTGAAATCAGAGGGGCTAATCTTTATGGTGAGCAAACAGAAATCCTCTATCTAGGGCAGTGACCCAGGGGCAGTGAGGGGGGGTTAAATTGAGAGGTATTTCAGAAGGCAACTTGAGGGGTGGGTAATTTTACGATGGGATTAAGAAGGAGGGAATCATCTAGGAAGAACCTTGTTTGGGGTTCAAATAAATGGATAATGGCAGTACTATTTGCTAAGGAAGAGAGATAATGAGAAGAACAGATCTGTAGGAGATGATGCTTCATGGAGTCATTCCATCATTTGTTCACCCCTTGAAAAAATATTTCGTGAATGGCTATGTATCAAATGCTGTTCTGGGGAAGTAGTGACTAAGACAGGCAAAGTTTCTGCCTATGTGTGTGGGGGTGTGGAGGCGGTAAATCATTTAAAAAATGAATAAGAATTTTAGATATTGAAGTGAATGATACTGAATAAATGTAAGGGAAAGAGGAATTCTTTAGGTCAGAAAAATCTGCTTGGGGGAATCTGACATTTGAGCTGAGATACATGTGCTTGTCAGAATTTAGATATGCAAAGATCAGAGAAGTGTCTAGAAAGAGAGAACTGCAAGTGATAGCCCTGTGGTTGGAATGAGCCAGACTTACTACTAAACAGAAAAGTCCGTGTGCTTGGAGAAGAACAAGTGGGTGGAGATGATGGGCCTTCAGGGTGTGATAGGAGAGGGTATGTATGTGGATATTATTCAAGTTGCAGATTCTTCCTTCATATGTACATCTCAGAGCACTCTTCCCTTGTGAAAGAGCCCTCACTTGAATTTTAGAGATGCTGATGCTTGTCAGACACCTAAATGAGGGGAGATGTTCATCAGATGGTCAGATGGAGTCTTGGAACTCTGAACAGATACAACGATTAGCAAAATAGATTTGAGAGTGATGGACCAACTGCATACAGGTGACAGTCGCACCAGAGGGTGTAGCTTCATGTTCCTTACAAGAATCTGTAAGAGCAGGGTCCCAAACTAGCTATCCATATGCCTGGTGTAAAGACAGGCATTTTTAAGCATTAAAAGGCAATGAGAGATGGCGGGATCATTTTTAGTTGCAACATAAGCTCCCAGCCAGGCACCTCTCTTTTATATCTGGATTGCTTTATTTATTTGTTTGTTTGTTTATACATTTTAGTTTAGTGGACACACAATGGCCCCTTAGTTTCAGGTGTATAATATAGTGATGCCATTTCTCTATGCATTATGCTGTGCTCACTACAAGAGTAGCTGCCATCGGGCACCATACAATGCTATTATCGTGCCACTGGCTGCATTCCCCACACGGTGCCTTTTATTTCTGTGACTTATTCATTCCATAAATGGAAGCCACTCCCCTTTGCCCATTTTGCTCACCCCCTCAGCCCCCTTTCCTCTGGCAACCATCTGTTTGCTTTCTGTATTTATAGGTCTCATTCTGCTTTTTGTTTGTTTACTCATTTGGTTTGTTTTTTAGATTCTGTGTATGAGTGAAATCATGGGGTATTTGTCTTTCTTGGTCTGACTTATTTCACTTAACATAATATCCTCTAAGTCCATCCATCTTGTCACAAATGACAAGATCTCATCCTTCTTTCGAGTCTGTGTAGTAGTAGTTGTGTGTGTGTGTGTGTGTACCACATCTTCCTTGTTCAGCTGCATGTAAAAGATGAAACTGAACCACTTTCTAATGCCATACACAAAAATAAACTCGAAATGGATTTAAGAACTATCTATGAGGGGCGCCTGGGTGGCTCGGTTGGGCGACTGCCTTCAGCTCAGGTCATGATCCTGGAGACCCGGGATCGAGCCCCACATCGGGTTCCCTGCTCGGCGGGAAGCCTGCTTCTCCCTCTCTCACTCCCCCTGCTTGTGTTCCCTCTCTGGCTGTGTTTCTCTCTGTCAAATAAATAAAATCTTAAAAAAAAAATTAAAAAAAAAAAAAAGAACTATCTATGAGACCTGAAACCATAAGAATCCTAGAAAAGAACATATGCAACAATTACTCTGGCTATAGGCTACAGCAATATTTTTTTCTAGATATGTGTTTCCTAAGGCAAGAGAAACAAAAGCAAAAATCAACGACTGAGACTGCATCAAAATTAAAAGCTTTTGCACAGTGAAGGAAACTATCAACAGAACAAAAAGGCAACCTACTGAATAGAAGAAGATATTTGCGAATGGTATATCTGATAAGGGGTTAATGTCCAAATTATATAAAGAACTTCTACAACTCAACCCCAAACAGCACCACCACCACCGCCAAAAACCAATCTGATCGAGAAATGGGCTCCATGCATTTAAAAGAAGATATATCCTTGGCAGGAACCCTAGGTGGATGAAAAGTAAAGACAAGCAGCTGGTTGAAAATGAAATCTTGGATAACACATTTTCAGAGTAGCCAAGCTATGAACGACAATCAGTTGTAAAACATAGGCAAGTTCATATTTCTACATACTATACTCCATTATTTCATTGTACTATCCACCCTGTCAAAGCTAGCATCACTTGGGTATGCAACATTGCTATTTTGGTGGAGGTGGTAAATCATTTAAAAATGAATAAGAATTTTAGAAATTGAAGTGAGCTGCAGGCTGTGGTCCTACACCTGTTGTATACCTCAGCAGAGTATTGGTTCTTAACTCTTGTGGACTGAGAGTTTGTGATTGATTCCAAGTATCTCCCTTGTCTTAAAACTTGAGCCAAGTTGCTTGACTTCTAGGAAGCCTTCCTTTATTTATCTTCAGTGTTTCATGTCTCTGGAGTACTGATCATATTTGCATCACCATTTGGCTCTCCTTCCTCGTATGTGTGTGCACCAATTATCAAAATCCTCACCACTTGGGCAATTTTGATCTTGAGATTATAAAAAAGTTTGCAGATTATTAAAGAAGAAAGTCCTGTTAAGCGTTATCATGGTTTTACATCTTCCTGCTGATATAGTGGGAATTTCCTTTAAACTAAACAATAAAGCCACTTGGTGACTCCACTAATTTGGAAGGACCTGGAAGGCAATCTGGTTTCTCCATCAGTCCTCTGATTAATTTCTTTCTACAACTCATTCCATCTAAGGAACATGTTTGTCATCCATTAAATTGATGTAACAGAGCAAATTAAATCAAACCTTTCTGTCTTAAAATTTGCCTAGAATTCTGTGACGGTGATAGTTTTGGCTGCCATGTACTTTCTTAATGACTGAATGTCAAGTAAAAGTATATAGAAAAAGTAGGGTGTCAGCAAATAAGCACCCTTTACTAAAGGATATAATATTAAGAGCAACTACTTCTAACGAAGTTATGAACTAGAAAGATGGATTTGTCAATCTTAAAGTAAAAAGCGAGAGAAATAACATTAAGGACATTGCCACTGGGGGTGCAGACTCTGGTTGATTGTTGATAGAACACTTCTGGGGTCCCTTTATTGACATCCATAGCATTTTTCTGCAAGAAGCATTTTTTAGAGCAGACAGAGGGAGCAGTCTGGAAGCGGTCATGAGCTTTCTACTGGGAACTCTGTTGTTATTGATTCTGGCCCATAGGCAAATTCCAGTGGTATCTTAGGGTCCCCAAATCTGAGAACTGGATTCCTATAGGGACTCTAACTGCCTTTGGCTATGACACACCCTTTGGCAGATACTCTCAGCAGTTGTTAGTTGCAGTTTCAGTGTGGAAATGAATGATTTATCATCCCCTGAAAATTGGTGGTGGTGAGGAAGACAGATGGGACAATTCCCTGCAACTTTATGGATCTAGAGGGGGCTTGGAGGGTAAGGAAGCTTGCTTTTACCTTGCTTTAAAATTTTTTTAGATTAGTTTTTTAAGGTTTCCTTTTTTTTTTTTTAAAGATTTTATTTATTTATTTGACAGAGAGAAACAGAGCTAGAGAGGAAACACAAGCAGAGGGACTGAGAGAGGGAGAAGCAGGCTTCCCGCTGAGCGGGAATCCCGATGTGGGGCTCGATCCCGGGTCTCCAGGATCATGACCTGAGCTGAAAGTAGTTGCTTAACCAACTGAGCCACCCAGGCGCCCCTAAGGTTTCCTTTTGAATCATGGCTTTTTGGGGGGCAGAAAACAGAAATAGATGAAATATTAAAGTACTATAGGAAAGTGTACAAAGCAAAAATTTTTTTGCACGTAATAGGTGATCAGTGTTCATTGTTTGCAAGGTGAGGATTTGAATATGGGTGAAGGATAACTTGTGCAAGTCAAAGAATACCCTTCCCTCTGAAAATATGTACCTTATCTAATTGCCCCATGTTGTTAAAAGCTTATCTACATAGAAATGTTTTCTCTTAGCTGTGACTCACAAGACGCTCTATGTCATGGGGGCTCCATCTGTAAAGTCAACAGACAGAAAGTCCAAGAAAGAGGTACCATCAGATTCTACTGGTCACTGCACATCAGAAGCAGCCAGTGGGAAGGTCCTATTGGATCAAAGGAGGCTGGTTCTGTGGGGGGTTTTTTTAGTGTTTCTATGAATTACAGAAATCTATATCAGGAATTGAATCCTTAAACAGTATTAAAAGGAAGGATCAAGTTATCTTTATCTTTGAGACCTGCTATTGAGAGGTCTCAATGAGAAATGTCAAATGACTAATCCTTAGTTTGTCAACTGTAGAGTCAAACAGTCTTAATATCATTGAAATCAGGGTTATAGAATCTTAAAACCAGAAGAGAAATTAGAGCCCATTGGTACTATTTTATGTGTTACAGCTTCTTGGAGGAATTATGGTTGAGGTAAGAAAATGAGGATTTTACCCATAAGCTAAAGTAGATCTTTCTCATTCCTCTTTCTGGGATGCTTCCAGACTTTCTAATGAGCCTCAAAGAGCACTAAGTCCATAACATACAAAATAAATTTAGCTATGTTCTTTTAAATGGCCCCAAATTAATGTAGTGTGAATCTACCTTCTTCCACGGGAGGAAGGAGAACAACTAACAGACCGAGGGTCATCCTGAAATATACAAGTGTCCCGTGAGTCTTCCTGTTTTCCTTCTCAGGCCCCTCAACCTACTTTGAGGTTTGCAAGATACAGGGTCCCACATCTAGGGGATTCTTGGTCTTAACTGATGAGGTTTTCCAACTTGTCCAGGTTGCTGGCAAAAGTTACCATTTTCTCTCTTGATGAAGGGGACATAAGTGGAGGGACACACACCTATAGAAATCAAAGCACTAATGGATGATAATAGAGGTTCTTCATGTTATCCTCCAACACCATTATTTATAGAATCAGGACAATAGTACCATTTATCCTCTTTTTGTAAAGAATCCAAAAATATGTTGCTCCCTTTGAAGTAAGGTTGGAAAAGACTCTGCCTGGGGTCCACCCATTCCATTTTGTCTCTGTTATTTTGAAAGATCTGTAAGTACAGGGTTTGAACACACACACACACACACACACACACACAAAACACTCACCTACTGTCACCAATGTCCAATGTGTCCATCAATGTCATATATATGTATGACATATACATATGGTTTTGCTCCCAGCTTCGCAGGTTCTGCCTTCTCTAATGCTTAAGGTAAATCTTCCTTGGATGTTCACTTGCCAGAAAAAGTTTCAGGATTATGTTCAATGAGAATAAACTGGTACATGGGACAATGTTGACAACACCACCTGGAGGGAGATATGAGGTTCATGCATTTTTCTAGAGGCTGGATATGAGTCTGGGAAGAACTAGTCTTTGCACTATTATCCCTACCAGAGAAAGGGCTTGAATCCAGAGCTTGACTGTAATCACCAGCTTCAAAGGACTGCATAATTGTCCTGGAACACTAGTGACTCCACTGTGTGATTATATTTGGGACAAGCCTACACAGCACCTGTTTGGAAGCCGGTTCTCTTGGGGGTGATGCTTGGGAATCACCTTGCAGCCTCAGTGTGTGTGGCCTTCCCTAACTTTCCTACCTGGAGTGTGATAGTGTCAAGCCTCATCCAAGAAGACTGCTTGGGTCAGAGGGATAGCTGAGTAGGAGATCTTTAAGGAATTGCTCAGAAGGTGATTGTATAGAAGGCAGATTGTCCTTGGCAGATATAGGTCAATAGTCTATTGGGGGATACAACGGAAGACACTAAATATATCCTATTATTCCTGCCAGTGCACAGTCCTATTTATGAGAGTTTGGGTCAGAAGAGGCTTGGCCAAGAAGACACCTCATGGGTGGAGTGATACTCACCTAACCACACCTCTGGTATGCTGTGACACTCCGAGGAGCATGTGTGGCAGGTGGGGACACCACACCCTGAGTCAGCTTCCCTCCCTGCTGTGAGAAAATAAAAAAGAGCTTCTAGAAATCATTCCTGCTTTCCCAGAGGTCTACCACTACCATCTTGGAACATAATGATGAGAGAGAGGACTGGCATGTGGAAATGTTTTCCCGGGGAGTTGGAACCTATTCTCCTCAGATACTTATCTGAAAATAACTCAAGTAGTTCATATCTCATGGGACCTTAAACATATTGGCATGTGTGACTTGGGCAATAAAGTGCTGGTTGTTTTGTTGAAGATCCCATTAATTGCTCTGTAAGTGAGATATATTTCCAAAAGATTCATTCCTCCTTCTGTCTCTCTCTCTTTCTGATTTTCTTTTCGGGTATGAGTTGAGATAATTTGACAGGAAACTCCTTTTACTTTCTACCTTCTGGAGAATCAAATACAGCTAAGAGGCACTTATTATATGCTAGACACATTGGTTAGCACTTTAGAAGCAATATTTTTTATCCCTTTTATAAGGCAAGTGCTGCAATTTTATCCATTTGACAGGTGAGGAAATCAATACTCAGAGAGATTCAGAGAGTCACTTATGATCACTCGGTTAATAAGACGAATAAGATGATGTTCTTGTCAAAATGATCTGGGTTATGCCATAGTGATCAAAAATCCTCAAATTCCACGAGATAATCTTCAAATTTCATGGCTTAAACCAACAAAAGTTTATTTCCCATTACAGGCCCACGTAATTAAAGACTTGGACTGAGGGCGGCTTCACCATCTTGAAACTTCACAATCTGGAAACATAGCTCCCTAGTTGCCATGGCAGCAAAGAGATGCTAAAGAGTTTCTCAGTAATGGTTATGCTCTGGAAATGACATGCCTCACTTCTGCTCATGGCCCATCAGCCAACACTAGTCATATGGCCCCTGTCTAATGGCAAGCTAGTGAGCTGGTACTCATCCCAGGCTTTGATGAAAAGATGACCTAACATGGCTGACTAATAGAAGCAACTATGTCAGAAGCAGATTTTGAGCTTTTAACCACAAGGTGATACTTCCCTTCAGGAGAGTGACTTAATGCAGGATAAGTGGATCAAAGTGGCTATGTAGAGCTTCCTTATTCATTCTCCCTCATCCAACTTTACCTTACCATGTCTGTTATTGGATCCCAAAGAGGCACAGTTATGACCTCTGTTCCATGGTCCTGCTGGCCTCTGCCAAACTCCTGTGTTGTTTCAGACCAATACTCAATGCCCTGTGGCCCCTGGTTCACCCTTGGGATTCATGTGATCTGCACCCACACAGCTGGGAATCACTGAGTCACAGGTTGAGTCGCTGCTTGCATCTTTTGTGCCTGGAAATGAGATTTGTAGGGCAGAGTGTATCTGCCTCCTACACTTCTGGCAGGCTTCCATGGCTCGGCATTCCTGTTGCAAAGCTCTACAGAGTGTATCTATGATGTCTTAGGGAAGTGTTTGACAAATGCCACCATCCATAACTGAGAAGGTGCATCTTAGATGTGGAAGTCTCAGATGTGAACATCGTGGCAGGAATCTCCACTGTGTTTCTGGATATGGGGTTCAGGGAATAAGTTCATCAACCTCTCCCTTTACAATTCACTGACTTATGGATTCATTCACTTTTGAACTTATCCTCCAGGTAAGATAGAGTTTCATTTGGCCCAGAAGTGAACAGTGAGAGAGTCTAAGAAGAACCCAACATAGAAACTGTTTGAAAACACTGCTTTTGCATAGAAACGCTCTTCCTTCTACGACAAGTAGAGAGTAGGGGGAAAAATTAACATCACATCGATGGGGGACACATAGTCAACACAAAGAAAACAACTGTATCCTGAGACCTAAAAAAAAAAAAAGCATATCTCTGAAAATTACTTCTAGAGGAGGTAGTCAAATCAAAAAACAAACAAACAAATAAAACCAGCTCTTTATTTCTCAATCTTTCCATTTTAACCTGTTCTCTCCTCCTGGTTTTCTCTTTTGTTTCATAGAGTCCAAGTCATTTTGCATCTTTGAGGTAGAACCAAGTCAATGGTCAGAGAATATGGATGACATTGAAGAGAGACAACTGCAAAGAAACAGAAACACCTGTCGGAGAGCTAGTGAATCACAGATTTGACAAGAGAAATCAGCAAACTTAAGACCAAACTTAAGAAACTGCAAGAATGCAGTAAGAAAGGATAAAGAGAGTGATGAAACCTAAAAGGAAAATGACCAATATGGAAAAGAGAGAATAAGGACTCTACAAAAAATTCTAGGTACTTTTTTTTTTTTTTTTTTTAAGATTTTATTTATTTGACAGAGAGAAACACAGCCAGAGAGGGAACACAAGCAGGGGGAGTGAGAGAGGGAGAAGCAGGCTTCCCGCCGAGCAGAGAGCCCGATGTGGGGCTCGATCCCGGGTCTCTTGGATCATGACCTGAGCCGAAGGCAGTTGCTTAACCAACTGAGCCACCCAGGCGCCCCTCTAGGTACTTTTTATAGAAGGAAAGAAGAGATCCATTTCATGAACGGTTATTGGTATAGAAATCACACATCAAAACATTAGTGAATTGTCCTACCAGAAAACTAATTACTTAGTTGGTAATTTTCTGAATTCTTAATCCAAATAAATTAAGAATTTTTTGGAGACCAATTATGATAAAATACTTAAAAAATTTACTTAAAAAATCCAAAAGAAGGTTTGGATTGATATTGCTGGTCAGAAAATTGGATGGTCCAAAGATATACATTCTTCCTATATTATACTATAATTTAAATAATTTTAATAAAAATCCTAATGGTATGAGCTCAAGGGAAAAAGCGAATCTAATATTTATCTGGAAGCAGAAATGGTGCAAGTAGCCAGGACATTTCTTAGAGCTATTATAATAGACTGTAATCAAAACAGCATGAAGGTAGTAGAACTGATAGGCAAAGAATGAAGGGAAGATGTCCCGGCATAGTTTAATGATTCTTTCTCTGCTAATTTTGAATGCCAAATTTAATCATAAACTCATCCCTCTATATATACCGAAGTCTATTTTTGGAAGAAGTGGTTAACCATTTGAAATAAAGTTGGCATCACTTCTCAAAGCATATGCCACAATACAGAGACCAAAAGGACTAAATAGTTAAATGCACAAAAAGAAGCCAAAATAAAATGTCAATGGATATATCTCTGATCTTGAGCTTGGTTTAGTTTGTCTACATATAATGAGTTGGGGAAAATTTTATTCACCACAATTCCACTGATGAATGGAACTCATTTGTTAGAGAAAGTTCATGAAGTAGAGAGGGAGGCAGGAGAGGGGGGCTGAGTAATAAACATTGCTCTGTGGAAGACAGAGAATTTCCTTGATGTTCCAATAAGGAAGAAAGGAGGAAGACAAAAAGAAAGGCAAAAAAAAAGAAAAGAAAAGAAAAGAAAAGAAAAGAAAAGAAAAGGGAAGGGAAGGGAAGGGAAGGGAAGGGAAGGGAAGGGAAGGGAAAGGAAGGGAAGGGAAGGGAAAGGAAGGAAGGAAGGAAGGAAGGAAGGAAGGAAGGAAGGAAGGAAGGAAGGAAGGAAACATCTCATAATGTGTGTGGAGGGGAAGAGGAAGTGATGTTGAACTGTACCAACTACCAAATCGGAGTTTGGGTTGGTTTTCAGCATCCGTACAAGACAGGAAGTGCCTATCAAGTATCTTAGTAGAAAAGCAGTGGAGAAACTCTCAAAGAGATTTTTTTACATTGAGGGTCTGCAAACTACAACCCATGGGCCAAGTCCAACCACACCCATTAATTTATGTATTATCTATCCCTGCTTTCCGGCAACTGGGCAGCGTTGAGTAGCTGTGATAGAGAACATATGGCCCACAAAGTCTAAAATATTTACTGTCTGGCCCTTTGTAGGAAAACCTTGCTAATACCAGCTCTGCATAAAAACATCATAATTAAAAGGCAAACAGCAAACTCAGAAACAAAATGAAACATGACACAAATATTCCGAAGCAAAGAAAAATATCCTAAATCTACAAAGGGCCCTTCCAGGTTTATTGAACAACTCCCAGACCACAGTAGGCAGAAGACATGCATAGGTACTTCATTGAAGAAAAATACAAAGGTATCAACACATGAACAAAAAAGAATTTGGACTTACAAATGAGCTCAAAACTAGCAAAATAAATCACAATCCTATCAGTCTTTGGAGTAAGGAGGTCTCAATGTGGACAACTTCATAGACTAATTATCGGCTGGGGGTGCTGCTCTAAAGCAGTTTGGCAGTTTATGTCTGAACCTTAAACCCACGCCCCCAAAACGGTTATGCCCTTGACTGAGAAACTCCACTTCTGAGAAACCTTTTGCAGATACACCCATGTAAAGGTGAGTATGGTCCCTGAAGGAATAGTATCTCTGGTCTACCTCTTACTAGCTGGGATGGCTGTGTGTAAACCACCATACCTTGTTAAGCTTCCATTTCATTGTGGATGAAATGTGAATTTAAAAATAGTAACCAATCATAGGGCTATAGTGAAGGTCCCATATAATGATCCATGGACATTTTTATGAAGAAATAAAATACATGTCGTATAGTTAACCATATCAAATCCCAATGATTTTTTTTAAATGAGATAATGAAAAAAATTAATAAAATAAAAATGGAAGCACCTCAGTTGGTTACGTGTCCAACTCTTGATTTTGTCTCAGGTCATGAATTTGGGTTTGTGGGATTGAGCTCTGTGTGGAGCTCTGTGCTCAGCGAGGAGTTTGCTTGGGATTGTCTCTCTCCCTCTCCCTCTGCCCCTCCCTGCCATGATTTTTCTCTCATTCTCAAATAAATAAATACATCTTAAAAAATTAAAAATAAAATAATGAAGAAATAGTTTAATAAATACTGGTATGTTCTTATAAGGGAATATTATCAGCCATTAAGTTACTGAATTTAAGTCATACCGATGATATAGAAAAAAGCCATGGTGAAAACAAATCAGAGTACAAGACTAAATATGTAATATTATTCCAAGGCTGGCTAGAAAAATCCATAAATGCACATAAAACGACTGGAAATAAATACATCAAATATTCAGAATAGTCCCTGAGTAGCAGGAATAAGTTTGACTTTATTACATGCTATTTTAAAAAAAAATCATTCTAAATATTATTTTTCAGAACCAAACAACAAGTAAACATATTTTTCTAAGAGAAATTAGAATAGGTAGGGAATGACCAGATGATTCCATATGTTGAGGGAATGAAAAACGACCAACATACATTGACTCTTTCAACTTGGAAAGAGGTAGTGGGAGAAGCAAGATCAGGCTCTCGTGAGTGGAAATCAGCCTCCTGTCTAATGTCAGGCCAGTCTCTGTGTGTTAGGGCTCATGAAGAGTGGAAACCATGAGAGATGTAGGGGGGGTTCTGTGTTGATCATAATTCATGTTACAAAATTCTCATCCTCTATTTCAGAAACCAGGGACTTCCCCTAGCTCTCTCCCCCAGATTGTTATCATTCCTCCATGCTCCTGCCATGCAAATTTGCCTATTTCCTCCCACTCCTTCACCTAAGTATATCTTGAGCCTGGCAGTTCTCCCCTCCAGCTCACCACCCTCACCTCTTCCAACATTAGGACACTTTCTCGGATCTCAACACTCCCAGGCTGAATTGCCCAATTAATTGGGAATGGGGCTCCAGTCTACTGAATAGTCACATGCTCCCCCCATGGATTACCACTGAAATGTGACTGTAAATTATTTTACTTTACCTCTAGGATTGGAGGTAAGAGGTATCTCTTTTGGAATTTAATAGCTCAGTTCACATCACTGAAATCTGATCATAAAATTCCTCAAATTAGAACTGATCTCCTCACCCTGGTCTACAAGGCTCTAGTGACCTTGCCCTTGCTAATCTCTCTGGACTTCTGGCCTTTTAAACACCCTGGGCCTAGGCACTTTTGTTCCTTCTGCTTAGAATGCTTTGAACAGCTGTTTCCTTCCCTCTGATCTTTACATGGCACCTCCTTAGTGGGACTTTCCTTGGTCCCCCATCCTAGCCCAGTAGCTCCCCCATCACCCACTTTTTCTTCTCCAGAGCCCTCCTTACAGTATTATTATTATGACTTTCATGTTTATTTCCCATCACCTCCTTGTAGAATGTGAACTCTTTGAGGGTGAGGCTCTGTCTTTTGGCCTGTGTGCAAGGACCCCGTCCAAAGGAGCCCTGAATAAATGTTCGCTGACCGACTAACAGAGATTAGTTCTAATGACTTCAATTTACCTAATGAAGTACTCTCACACAGAAGGATAACAGTTAGCCCTAAAAAAGAAAAAAAAAAAAAAACACTTAGCAATACATGCATACCTTTTTTCTAGTTACTGTTGCATTGCCAGTCGTGGGTTGGGTTAAACAGGCATCACCATAACATTGAAAATGGGAGAAATGGGAAATAGACCTATCCTAAGAGCTTGGAGAGACCAGAGAGATCACTGGATCCCGCCCTTGCCATTGCAGGGGAAAAACGGAGAAAGCCCCACAGATGGTTCAACAGATCCAGACCATGAACCAAGATCACAGCCAATCTTGCTTGAAGAATACATGTCAGTCCCAGAGTCTTCGAGAAGACCATCCATTCAAGGAAGCCTCCATACCTCTGGTGAATCTGGGAGAGTTTAGAGAATACATCATCTGTTGGGCTAAAAGAAGCCTATGGAAGCCTCTCTTCCTGTTCTGGGCATGTAGGCACCAGTTAAGGGTCACTTCTACCTTGGTGAGAAGGTGTATTAGACAAATGAACACAATGGAAGGAAATGCCTACTCAGGGCCTGGCCCAGAGATTTGGCTTCCTGCCCTCTAGAAATTGGTTTCACTTAAGCCAAGAAACTAGTTATCAGATGGGAATGGCATTCCATCATCTTGGCCTTGGGTCACCAGAAGCCTAGAGGGGAAAGCCTTTGGGACATATTTCCCTGATTAAACCATCATGGCATCTTTCTGACACATAAGTGTGGAGGGAAGGAATGTCTTATGGGGACTCAGTGAACTAATCTTCTTACAGCATGACGTTGGATGGAAGGATTTGAAAGCCTGACTACTGAGAGCACCTCAGCAAAAAATAAATAAATAAATAAATAAAAACAGAAACAAAAAAACTTCAATGAAGAGCTTCGCAGGTGAGAGAGAGGGAAAAGTCTAAATAAATTGCAAAGAACTGCACTAAGAACTGCATTATTTTGTAAGCAGAAGAGAGGACGCAGTTTATGTCCCTGCTTCTGGGGACAGAAACAGCTAGTGGCCTGGACGAGGGCGGAAGGCAATATGGGCCAAGGGACACTGTGACATTGGAATCTCCCATTGTAGATTTTTAAGAGCATGGTCATTTCTGTCATTTTAGGAATTACTTAATTTTAGTATTTTTTGAAGGAAGAAGCCTAGACCTGAGTTGGGGGATCAATGCCAATGCAGATAACATAGCTTAATCTGAACGAATCATGAAGGGGTGAGGCAAGGAAATTAATATTTATTGATTATCTCTGATGTGCTGGACATTTTTCAGTCATTGACCCATTAATCTTCCAACACTTACCATGAGTTTACTATTATTATTATGATTTCCCCTTTTCAGAGGAGAAAGAGGGAAACCAGGGGGGCTAAGGGAGTAGTGGGAAGCAGATCAGGGCTTTTCTTACATTCTGGTGAGAACCAGAACAACCCCCACTGTCAGGTACCAATGATTACAATTACATTATGGAATTGGGCATTTTCCTAACAGGAAAAAGTAAGGAAGTAAGGAAGGAGGCCTCCTCTTTTTAGAGCCGAGCACCTGGGTCTTTCCATAGTTCTGGTTCATGTTCTGCTTCTATAATCTTTCAGCTTGGAGCCTTCTGCACCCCCATCCCCGCCCCCGCTAGGCCTTTTCCCTGTGAGTTTCACAGATGGGGCCATGGTCACCAGCGGCCTCCCCTCGAGTGTCCAGAGTGGCATCACAGCAGGATGACCTCTGCCCACAAGTGGGTGGAAAAGTCTCGACATCAGTATGTGCCAGCCGGACCACCAAGTGTCTTGTGTGCCCAGCGGGCCCTATACCCCGGCACCAGCCTCAGAGGGGAAGCACTGTTTAAAAAGATAGAGGGAAGAAGAGAGGGTCCAGATTCTCTGAGGCTGGTGTGACTGACCAGGACAAAGGGAGATCTTCCAAGTGGCCTAAGGGAATCATCGAGGCAGAGAAATCCAAGAAGCCCTCCCAGTCTTCTCTGTTTGGTGATTCATGTGTGTAGTATGATAACCCACAGTTGTACTGCCGATGTGACCAGTGGGAACATAACCAGAGTCTTCTGGACCGAAGGTTATCCACCTGCTTCGGTTTTCTATGGCTGCTATCAGAGAGGATCACAGATGGAAGGGCTTAACACAAAGTCATTATCTTACAGTTCCAGAGTGTGAAGTGAGTCTCACAGGGGTAAAAGCAAACTGTCAGCCATCCCGGTTTCCTTCTGCCGGCTCTAGGGGAGAACCCATTTCCATGCCTCCTCCAACTTAGAGATAACCTTTGCTCCTTGGGTCCGAGGCCCTTCTCCATCAAACAACAGTGGGCTTCTGTCTGACTTTAAATCCAGGTAACATGAGGGTATGGAGCAACTAGAATGCTCTCGTAGGTTTTCTCTTCCCCTATTAAGGATTACGTGTCTGTGTGTCCCCCTCCAGTTCCTATGTTGAAATCCGAACCCCTAATATGATGGTGTTAGGACATAGTCAGATTAGGGCCCTCATAAGAAGAGCCAGGAGAGAGCTTTCTTCCTCTCTCTCCTTTCCTCCGAGTGAGGATACAGTAGGACACGCATCTGTGAACAAGAAAGCAGGATCTCAGTAGACACTGTGTCCTCCAACACCGTGATCTCAGACTTAGCAGCCTTCAAAACCATGAGAAGTCATTCAGTCCATGCTAATGTGGTATAGTCGTCCAAACTAAGACAGGACCCAAGGTATTAATTAAGAAAAAAGGAAGAAAAGTCAACATTCTTTTTTAGAGCTGTGTTCTACCTCCTTTGGTGTAACTGCTAGAGTCCTTGAGAATAACTAAGTCCTGGGACCATGTTCTTTTTCTGCTGATGACTTAATATTCAACCATAAGAAGTCAAGTCACTTAACGGCGGGCCACAGTTTGTTCATCTTTGTAATGGGTGTAATTCCCCTGGTCTGACTAGCCTCCAGGACTATTGTAAGAAATGAGATTTAAAAAAAGAACTTTGAAAAGGATGTTGTTGTTTAATTGAGCAGTTTCTGTGACCTCACCGAGACAGAAAGAGGTCCACACTGTTCCCACGCACTGCATAACACCCACTCTACCATTCACCCCCACTGACTCCTGTACCAATGCCTAGGAAGGCTCTCTTGTTACAGGTGTTCCATTGAACTAATTTATTATTATTACTTTGCCTTACAAATTGGACTTGACTTACATATTTAATATACAACAATGTCTCATAAGAAGGAGGACATTAATTGGATCATATCCATGGCACTCCATGGATATTTAAGGAATAAGAAATGATTGGGCACCTGGGTGGCTCAGTTGGTTAGGCGACTGCCTTCGGCTCAGGTCATGATCCTCCGGGATTGAGCCCCGTATCAGGCTCCCTGCTCGGCGGGAAGCCTGCTTCTCCCTCTCTCACTCCCCCTGTTTGTGTTCCCTCTCTGGCTGTGTTTCTCTCTGTCAAATAAATAAAATATTTTTTTAAAAAAAAAGGAATAAGAAATGATCAAAAGAGAACACAAGGTGAGGAAGGAGGAATAAGGGTCTGTAGCCAGTGGTAGAGTTTCTCCATGCTCCCCTTGGGTAGAGGAAGCTCTATTTCCACTCTCTTTGGGAGATTTCTCTAAGTTTAACTTTCATCCAGGCCATTCCTATCTGAAAGAAGGGGACAGTCTCGAGGAAACCATGTGAACCTTCAAACGTAGGCCATGGGGGTCAGAGGGCCACCCTCACACCCAGTTTTAGGAGATACAGAGGAAAAGCCCACACCCCTATACTCATTGCCCCCAAGGCATTTTTTGTTCAGAGAACCTTGGTTACCACTCGTTAATCAATGAAGCAGCAAGTAATCTCAAAGCTCCCTTACTGAAGGCATCTAGCTCATAGAAGATCCTGAAAATAAATAAGTTTGACAGTTGAATGAATGGTTAGGAATGATGGGTCTTAGGCCAACACAAAGAACCAGGAAAACACAGAACACATTTCACTTGCATAGTATGGTAATTACTGATGGCGAAGGATAGCTTCAGTCCTTCAGGCCACTGAGCAGTGTTCCAGGGGGTTCTGCTCTAACTGCGCTCTCCAGGCCTTGCCGCTGGGCTTCCTGGACGAAATCTCAGCAGTCTCTGCAGGAAGGAGCTGAGCAGGCAGATTAGATCCATCATGGGACTTGCGGGCTGCCAGAGCCCTTCCCTTTTGCAACCTTTTGAGAGTCTAAAACAAGTACTGTGTGCCCCATCTGCAACTGTCCTTCCCTCTTCCCTCCACCTGGCCTCTCCCTGGAGCTGGGCAGCGACTACTCCTGGCAGGGCAGAAAGGAACCTCCTCTGAGTCAGGGCTGAGTGAGTAGCTGGTGCTTCACCCGGAGCCCCCGAGGGCTTGGAGAGCAGACCTGCTTGGTCCACAGGAAACTGAGGAGCTAGGACCAGCGCAAAGGGGTAGTTGGATGTGAGCAAGCCCCCCAAAAAAAAGTGTTCTTCAAACTGAATTGAAAACAACCACCCATCCCCACACTCTTCCCTTTTGGGAAAGTGTGGTCCAGCTTTCTGTGGTCCAGCATCTGCCTCTGCGACTAAGGGGGGAGCAGATCCTGACCCCCCAAATCTAGAAATGGAAGCCTGGAGCCCACAGGTGCAGGACCACAAGCTTGGAGAAAGATGTGGGTCTCAGAGCAGCCGGCCCGCTCCGGCTTCCTGCCTCCAGCCCCGGAGTGAAAGGAGGCAGGGAGCCAGGCCAGGCCTGGCGGTGGGGGGAGCCGGGGAGCCCGCGGAGGAGGCCGGGCTCCCCTGCCCCAGCAGACGCCGCCGCACCAGGGAGGGAGCTTTCCTTCCAAGTATTGCAAAGCGTCTCCGAGGAGGAAGGGCTCTTGTAGAGGAGCCAGGAAGGCAGCATTTGAAGCTGCTGCTGGCACCGGGCAGGGCGCGGGCTGAGGCTGTCTGTTCTCCCACCCTCTGGCTCGCCCGGGAACCCCAGGCCTCTCTGACATCATGGCTGAACATTAGGCCTGGCTTTCAAATGCTGAGGCTGCTCCGCCCAGCTCAGCCCAGCCAGCTGGACCCTCCCAAAACGGGATCTCTTGTCAGCTGCCTTTTATAGAACTATAAAACCAAAAGTTCAAGTAAGAATCCTTAGACCAGTCATCCAAAAACGCAGGGTTCGCCTCCTCCCATGCTCTTCCTGCCTTGTCCCCTCGGGACTGCTGTGGCTTCTCCCATGGGCCGCGGGCTCCCACCTCAGCCACATGGAGCTCCTACAACCCCAGAGGCACAATGACCGCCAAGCAGGGGGCTCTGGACATGGGCTTTGGAATTAGATGAAAGGAAAGAGATGAGGGGAGCTTGTGTCACAATTCCGCCCCCCCAAAAGGAAAGACACCTCCATAATGTAGCGAGACGGAAGACAGAAACGGGAAGTGTCCAAGAGGCAGCATGGGACCACAATCACAGAGAGCAAGCAAGATTTCTGCCTGGTAGCTGTCATCTCTGCTATCTCAGACTCTCCTTAGGCAGTTAATCTCTTGGCCAAAGAATAAATGAAAAGGAGGTTGTGACCCCAGATGACCTTCAGCTCAACTGAGTTTAGAAGGAAGAAGGCATTAGACATTTGGAGCTTGAGAAAGGAGTTGAATTCACCTCTTTAGGTCAACACCAGGCCAGAGTCAGCCCTGAATCACTAATGGCAGCAGAAAGAAGAAATGGGTAAACTCAGTTATTTCCACCTCCTGCATAAAAAATTGAACTAGGATCAATGATAACAGTCTCTATGGTTCTTGGAGGAATGAGATTCCTTGTACAGTTTGGCAAGCCCCTTTTATGCTCTTAGAACATGAAAAGAAAAATAAAAACCAAATGGAACTCACCCCAAGGCCCAAGATGGTGGCCGAGCCAGCGCAGCTGCTCCTGTGGGACCATCTTGTCCCTTGGCCTTACCTTTTAAGCTTGGAGGCTACCTGCAGCTTAAAGGATTAATGGGAAAGTGGAAGGAAAGGTGTAATACCCTTCTTTGCTCAAATTAGATCAGTTATCTTGACCTGATAAAGAGACTTTTTTTGGGGGGGGTATAATACATGGGACCTTTCTTCTCCTGGCTTTGGGATATTAGCATGTACCTTGAGTGTTCACATTCCTGTGGGTCCCTCAGATTATATCAGGCTCTTATGTAACTGGCATTATAAGATTGGAAAGGATCTTAAAGATAATACCTAAGTCAAGGCTTAATTTATGAATGGGGTTGAGGGAGGTCAAGTGACTTAATGCTTTGTATATACCTACATTTATTCATCAAAGATTATTATATTACCATTGCTCGTTTTGTTCTTGTTCTTGTTATTATTCAGCACCTACACATACACTAAGCCTTGTTCTGTATACTGAGGAGTCGTTGGTGAATAAAAGGGAATATATATATATATATATATATATATATATATATATATATATATATTTGGTGGAGCTTACAGACTGGTTGGAGAAACAAAGATTGTACAAGTGAACAAATGTGAAAATGGTAACTTTTCAGAAAATAAAGAAGAAAATGATGACAGAGGGGATCTCTGTTAGGTTATGAGGGGCAAGGAAGGCTTCTCCAAGCAGGTGGCTTCTGAGATGAGCTCTCTGTGATAAGACAGAGAGAAGCTTTGGGAGAACTGTTTTCTAGGCAGTGGGGTGACAAGTGGAAAAGCTCCAAGGTTGGAACAATCTAGGTTTATGGTTTGTTTTGTTTTCTTCCTTCCTTTCTTTCTTTCTTCCTTCCTTCCTCCTTCCCTTCCGTCCTGGAATTGTGTCTTTTGTGAAACCACCTTTTCCCTGCTGTCATACCACCCAGCTTGTCCTACAAACTTTTTCAGAGAACAACCCCAAGACAAAGTCTTCCTACCCACCCATACACTAGCTTGCAGTTGACCAGCAAAAGTTTAAGCCCACAAGGACATGTACTGTCACTTAGACTTGTTTGAGTGGATTACGTCCCTGCAAAAAAGATATAGTAGAGTCCTTACCCATACTACCTCAGAATGTGACCCTATTTGGAAGTGCCTTTTTTTTTTTTTAAGATTTAATCAAGTTAAAATGAGGTCATTAAGGTGAACATTAATCCAGTACAACTAAGGTCCTTATAAAAAGGAGAAATTTGGACATAGAAGCAGCCCCTCAAAATCCTTCCACTGTCACTGGTAAGTCAGACTCTCTCCTTATCAAAATGTGCCATATCCTTACCCTTTCCTATGAATGTTCTCCTTGAATGTCTGCTGTGCCTGAAACCAGTCATACTCAAGATCAGGGCTTCCCTTTCAACCTTCTCTGCCAGTGGCTCTTCCTTCCTCCCCATAGGCACAGGGCCTGGAAGGAAGCTATAGCTTCCCTGTGCCACATACCATCCTCCATCATCTCTCTAGTCCCAGATCCTTTGAGGCCCATAGCGTTGGATTATATGCCATTGACCATCCCCTCCTTGGGTGAGTCAACCACTGACACCCTTTGATCTTCTCATCTATGGAAAAATTTCCCCCGGCTAACTTTCACCACCAACACTAGCTGCAACTATCACAATCTTGGGTTGTCCCAGTGATCACTTTGAAGGACCTTTCACTCCTTAGGACTCTCTGATTTTTGGGCTGTTCTCTTCCAATGTTCTTGTCTTCTCCATTCCATTGCTCCCTCCCATGCTCACACACAGACCTTTGGTAGAGGCTCTTCCTTCCAAATCTCACTTTTAAGAATCTCACTCTCCAACCACCACTTGCTATCTTCCAGGAGATTCCCTCTGCTACCTTGACCTCAGCAATTCTTTGGCTCTACAAAGACCTTTAACCCACCATCCATTTGACACCATTCCTTCAAACTGTTCGTGGCCTTCATCCTCTTATTTCTATTGTTATGGTCAATGCCTTGCATAAACTTGCAGCTTTCACCTCTCCCTCCAGCCTGCTGACCTAAAAGCTACCCTGCTTCAACCCAGCTCTTTGCCAACTCAGAACTTGTGCAGAGTATTTGAACACGGCTGGAGGAAAACGCAAAGCAGGGCTGTCTGGTCAGGTGTTGACCACCAACCTCAGCTGGGTCTTTGGCACTGCCTTGACATTTTAGTACATTCCCCCGGTCAATTCACAATCCCATTCTCCAAAGTCACTATTTCACATCACCTCTCTCCTTCCATCCACCCCCTCACTCTCAGTTGATGATCTCATCTTTTATTCACTGAGAAAACAGAAGCAGGCAGCAGAGAACTTCTTCATCCACCTGCAAATGAGTCACAGAACACCTCCCCGCAGTCCTCATATATTCTGCTTTCCCTGCAGACCCTGACGCTCCCATCTGAGACTTTGTGGTTAGTGCACCAGATCCTGCCCTGAGTTGTACCAGATTCCATCCTCAATGACACTAGAGCCTACCCTGAATTAAAAACTGCTCTGTGATGATCTCTCATTCCCTCAATATAATCACTCCTCTCCACTGTCTCATTCTAACCAGCTGGTAAATACACTGGAATATCTCCCATTTAGGTAATCTCCCCCCTTTCTTCACAGCTTCCTCTAGCTATCACTTTATTTTCTTGTTGTTACCTCTTGAAACTCCTTGAAATTGTTACCTGTACTCTGCTTCTGCATCTTCACCTTCACATTTTTAAAAAAGATTTCATTTATTATTTATTTGACAAAGAGAGAGAGAGATCACAAGTAGGCAGAGAGGCAGGCAGAGAGAGAGGAGGAAGCAGGCTCCCTGCTGAGCAGAGAGCCCGATGCGGGCCTGGATCCCAGGACCCTGAGATGGTGACCTGAGCCCAAGGCAGAGGCTTTAACCCACTGAGCCACCCATGCGTCCCACCTTCACATTTTTCACTCTTCTCAATCTCTTCCCACAAGGATTTGGCCCTATAAATGTGCTCTTCTCTCAGCCCTTGGCCAGGTTTAAAGACAAATTCTCAATGTTCATCTGGAGATTATAGCAGCATCTGGAATGGCAATTTTTATTCACTTGGTTTTTTGGATATTATACTCTTTTGATTTTCCTGCAACATCAGTGGGATCTCTTTTTCCATCTCCTTTCCTTTGTCCTTCCTCATTTTTTTCCTGGTCTCTAAGTATTTGTATTCTCCAGGGCTTAGCTCTGGCCCTCTTCTTTTCTGTGTCTATACTACATGTCACTTCCTATCTGAGGTCATAGCTTTAAATGTCATCTCTATGTTGATGACTCACGAATTTTTATCTTCAGACCCAATCTCTCCCCTGAATTCCAGACTTGTATATCTAACTGCCTATCAGATATCTCCACTTTGACATTTAATAGATATGCTAAATGTAACATGTTTAAAATAGAAATATGGATTCTTCTTTCCCTTTCTCCTCCCAAATAATGCTCTTCCCACAAATTTCCCGAGCTCCGTCAATGGTCTTGCCATTCTGTAGCTGTTCATAGTCCAATTGTAAGAGTCATCTTTGAACCCTTTACTTCCTTCCTTCCTTCCTTCCTTCCTATCTCACCTGTTGATGGGGAATCCATCAACAGGTCTGTCTGAAGTCCATGTTAAGGGAAGGAACTGATTTATGCCATGAAGAAACATAAAGCAGGGTATGGGGAGGGGAAGATAGACTCTGAGAAAGTGACATTAAAACAAAGACCTTCTTGAAATATAGGAAGGCACAAGATCTAGAAGGATGTGGGAAAGAGAGAATACCAGTAAGGGGAAGAGCACAAAGATCATGACGTGGCCCGGTGCACATCATGTCTGAGGGGTAGGTTCAGAGTGCCTGAAGCTGGTGGAGAAGTCATGATGGCTGAGAGTTATGGCTACCAGATAGCAAAGGATCCTGTCAGCCTAAGACTGAAGTTTGCATGTAATTCTACTTGTAATGGGAAACTAACTAATGGCAATTTCCAGCAGGAGAGGATCATGATGTGCTTTATGTTTTATAGGGAATGCTGACTTCTTGGTGGAGAAAAGGCTATAAAGAGCAAGAGAAGAAGTCATGGGCTCAGCAAGGAGCTTCCTGCAATATTCTCAAGAAGGCATCTGCAAATTTTTTCTGTAAAGGGCTATGCTATGGATTGACTATTTGTGTCCTCCCCAGATTCTTACGTTGAAACCCTAATCTCCAATCCCCAATGTGATGACATTTGGAGGTGGGGGGTCCTTGGGAGGTAATTAGGTAGTGAGGTTGAGCCTTCATGAAGGGATTAGTGCCCTCATAAGAAGAGATATGAGAGCTCTCTCTCTCTGTCAAGCAAGAATATATCAGCAGGGCGGCCTCTGTAAACCAAGAAGAGGACCTTCGCCAAGACCCTATCCATGCCATCACCTTGATCTTGGGCTTCCCAGCCTCCAAAACTGTGAGAAATATGTGTCTGTTGTGTAAGCCACCCCTCACCCCCAGTCTATGGTATCCTGTTACAGCTAGCCTGAACTAAGGCTCAATAAGAAATATTTTAGGCTTTGTAGGCCACACTGTTTCTGTCACAACCACTGAATTCTGCTCTTGGAGCAATAATTCGGCCATGAACAGTATGTAAATTAATGCATGCGGTTGTGATCTAACAGCACTTATTAATAACCCGGGGATGGATTTCGCTTGAGGACCATAGTTGGCAAACCTCTCTTATCAACCAGAAATGCAGGACTCCTAGGTGGCTTAGTCAGCTGGACTATTAATATCAGCTCAGATCATGATCTCAGAGTCATGAGATCAAGCCCAGTGTAGAGCCCTACGTCAGGCTCTGTGCTGGGTCTGGAGCCTGCTTAAGATTCTCTCCCTGCTTTTTTCTCTGCCTGCTCTGTCTCTCTCTCTTTTTTAAGATTTTATCTATCCCAGGCTCAATCCTGGGACTCCAGGGTCATGACCTGAGCCAAAGGCAGACACTTAATGACTGAGCCACCCAGGCGCCCCCTCTCTCTTTCAAAAAAAAACCCCCAGAAATGCTGATGGGTTGGTCTAGACCTATAGCACACATAACCTTGTTTTAGTAGCTCTAGAATGTCTGGCTACTAATGGATTAAACACAGGAGCTAAGGCGTAGTACAGAATTAAAGATACCCTCTGGAGATTCGCTTCTTAACCTTCCCATTTTATCTTGTCACTTCATTGGCATTTCTTATCTGTCATTCTTCTTGTCATTGTACAATACCAATGTTTACACTCGTATTACAGTGAATAGGTAAAATCCTTTTGCTATCAATGGAAAAATAAGAAACAAGTCCACATAGTGGGAAATATGGTGACCTCTACCCAGAGAGCCCTGGTTTTCTGTTGGAACATAAAAGTCTCCCTCAAATCAATCTTCTTTCCCCTCTAAAAATCAGTAACTCACCAAGGATGGTGGAGGACACTGGTGGGAATGGTCTTCTCAGATGGGGAGGAGTCTTGTATCACTGACATTGTTTAGAATTGCTGGTGCAAGGAGCTAATAAAAAGCAGATCAACTGTTAATTGTTTTCTAGATTGCTTTTAAATGCCTTACCTTCAGCCCACTTTTTATTGCCTGTGCCTGCGGGCAGACACACCCACTGCCCCTATTTCCCTCCATAAATCTTGTCCTAGTCATCCCAAGGAAACATTGAGAGCCCTTGATGAAACACTATTGCATCTGAAAAGTCAGACACTGATGCTTACTCCTACTTAGGTTATAAATTGTATATATAATGTTGAGAAAAGTCTCCCATTAGGAAAAAGAGAAAGGGAGAGAACAAGAGATTAAGGGAAAGAAATCTCGTC
Organism: Spilogale gracilis; assembly: GCA_004023965.1. NCBI lineage: Eukaryota > Metazoa > Chordata > Mammalia > Carnivora > Mephitidae > Spilogale > Spilogale gracilis. The sequence goes on from PITA01004237.1 coordinate 57,223, forward strand.
ACTTAGGGAATTACTTAGGTATAACTGAATATCTGAATATCTAGAATTTTCCCAAGGACAGGGCCTGATGGATACAGAGTAACAAAAGCTCCAATAGGGACACTTGGTCTGCTGTTGAGAATGAACTGAGCGCGCAAGGAGGACCATCAAGAGGGTTGCCCGTGCAACTTTCCCTTCCCCCTTCCCTGTCCCGGTGCAGGCTGCCCATTCCCCCCCTGGGAACACACTGTGCTAGGTCTGCCGCAGAGCATTCTCGGTGTAGCAATAAAGTGCACACTTAGAATGTTGGGCTCAGTGACAAGAACAACATGAAATAGCGCTCTACCCACCCACTGAGAAAACTGAGTGTGTCACACTCCTCTGTGTCATGGTTTTAAAAATATCTCCACTGACGGTCCAAGTCTCAGGTTGGGTTTGAGGGGTGTTTAGTGCCTCACTGTGCCAGGTGGAAAATGTTTTCATCAGAATCCCAAGGACCCGAGTGATGGACGTACGTCTGCTGGCTTTGTGTGCTGGTGCGGTGTGTGTGTGTGTGTGCGCACGCGCACACATGAACATGTGTTTAAGAAAAATGGAGGTGGGTGGCTATATCTTTGCTCATTTTTTCCCCCTTTTTCTTTCTTTTTTAATTACATGTTCCTGACAAAGAGGTGTGGTCCCTGCACTACGGCCAAGACTCTCCTCCACCTCTAACCACACGGGGAGAAGAATACAGAGGGCTTCTCAGCGCTCAGCATGCTTCTCAGCATCAGTGGAAACACACACTCCTGGGCCAGCCAAGAGCGAAGGCTTCTTGGGCTTGAGGGCTTTAGAAGCTTAGTGGAGTGCCTGGGGCAAGGAGTGGGCTCCTTCCAAAGGCTTTATCTCTTGGTTTCCCTCTATCTTGCTTCCAAGCTTAAGAAGAGCAAGGATAGGGGCGCCTGGGTGGCTCAGTCGTTAAGCATCTGCGTTTGGCTCAGGTCAGGATCCCAGGGTGCTGGGATCGAGCCCTACATCGGGCTCCCTGCTCTGCAGGAAGCCTGCTTCTTTCTCTCACGCCCCCTGCTTGTGTTCCCTCTCTCACTGTGTTTCTGTCAAATTAATAAATAAAATCTTAAGAAGAAGAAGAAGAAGAACAACAACAACAACAACAAGGGGAGGAGGAAGAGGAGGAGGAGGAGGAGAAAGGCTACTCTCCTGAAATTTTGAAGGGGAGGGGGCTTTCAAACAACAGGTCGAGGCTTTAACCCCTTTGTGGTTTAGTCTGGTTTGCGTTGGAATCTCCAGTGCTCATCAGCAGGGCAAACATGGCCAGTGGTTTCACCTTGCAGTCTAAGCTTCCTGACTTGGGAAAAGGGGATAAGACAAATGCACTGAAGTTATAGTGACGGTGAACGATGTGAGTCAAGGCCAGCCCAGAGAAAGCTCTCAGAGCAAGCGCTCAAAGCAAGCCCTGGAGAAACGTCTGCTGTGCTTGCAGCTCCCAAGATTACAAACATAAAGAAATCAAGTCTTTCAGCTGAAGGTCACACAGGCAAAATGTACGTGATGCTCCGCGTCCTCTGGTCCCCACCTGTTCTGAGACCCCATCTCCGTTCCCTTGGGCACTGGCTCACTCTGCTCCACTGATCTCCTGGAATTTCTTTACACACATCAAACATCCAGGCCTGTGCAGTTGCTGTTTCCTTCTGCCTAGAATATTCGACTCCCAGAAATCCTAATGACTTAATCCATTACTCCATTTTGATACTTGCTCAAATGTCCTTTAATGGACAGAAATCTTACTCTCCGCATATTCTAAAATGACGCCCCACCCCACTGGTCACTCACCATCACTCTTCCCAGTGTGACTTGCCTTTTTATCACTACCTGCGTGTTATGCATTTACTTACTATTGTATTTATCACCTAGCTTTCCTCCTAGGATGTCAGATGTATGAAGCAGGGGTTTTGTCTTTTGTTATTGTTCATTGCAGCATTTCTAACATCCAAAATAGAGCTCAAAATCCAGAAGGCATACACTAAATACCGATTAAATGAATGAACAAATAAAAGGATGTACATAATTCCCGTAGTGCAGAGGAAGACTTGCATAGCTAGACAACCCACATGTTGCTGAGTCAACACTCACGCTGGGATCTTTAGATATCTTTCCAGTTTATCCCAATAATGAAGAATAATGAAAGCACTTAGACCATCAAGAATATTCTGGATCTTGACCTTACCTGTATAACTTTTGACATGAGGGAACTTTCAACTTAAATCTGTGAAATTCACATAGGAATTCATTGTACTCTTTCCTAACCTTGGTGTTTTCGGCCCAGGAAATACGCTATTTGATTGGAGATATTTCACATATGAATAGGGAAATCTTTCTTTTCTTTACTATTGACCAGATTCTTCTTGCATTCTAGATACTTCCCCAAAGGTCTTGTGACTTTTATAAAGCTCCCAGTAATTAGAAAAATTTGACCCTGCTTCTTCAGACTTCTTCAAGGCCACCTTGTCTGAAATAGAAGGAGGCCTCCTCTCTACAATTAGGTTTTGGTACACCATATTGCTTGTCTAAAAAGACATCTCCCACCCAGGCAATATGGTATATCCCAAATCATATGAATAAATATGATTTGTGGACTTCTCAGATTTTTATATAGTGAAGCAAATCATGCCAATTTCTAAGTCTTGGAAACTGCATCAGGGTCAACCAGGACCTATAAAAGTCATTAAGCAAGGTATTAAAGGACTAGAGAAGGGAACAGAGTATCTGAAAACACTTATCAGACCACTTTTTGGTTTCTGTTCAGTTTGAGGACACCTGAGTTGGCTAAGTGTGATTCCCACTACCATCACATACTGGAATGTAAACTCTCAGCATATCGTTGGAAAAAAAATCAGCAGGGAATTGGCTAAATGCTCACATGTCCACCAGTCAACCCATGCTTTCACTGTGGACAGCAGAGCTTGGATCTTGTCCTCACCAACAACGACTCTAGCTTTGAAGACACACAGTGTATCCCTTTCCCTAAAGTGCCAGCACAGGGTCAGGTACCATAGGAATATTTTCTTTTTAAGAGAAGTCTGCCTTGCTCTGCTCTGGATCCAAGTGCTCTCAGAACTTTCAGGACTGGGTGAGTTGAAGACACGGTTGGCTATTATGTTCCATTTTGGACATACTAAGTCATTTTCTCATTATATCTGAAATAGAAGCTTGATTATTTTATATCTGGGCAGTAGAACTTGTGATCCTTCAGCAGGCTAGCTCTTTATAATGACCTATGGGCATTTTCCTCTGCCATTTAATGCATAGGTAGTAGGCAACAAGTTTAAAACTTCACCTCCTCATTTCTCTTTCTACTGCTGAAAGGGTTCAAAGTGTGTGGAGTTCAAAAAGAAGAAGCAACAACTGTGTTTCCAAAGCCCAAAGATTTCAGTAGGGAACTCTCCTGAAGGCAAGTTTATTCGTTAGATTCTCTTGACCCTCGTCCATCCCCCTGGGTTTTCCAGCTTATTTGTGCCGTGCCATCTTCACTGAGACTCTACCAAAGAGGCTTCCTTCCAATGACGATGGTAGCCCAAGAGGTGACATCAGATTTATTGGCAGTAACCACAGTGATGCTTCTGACAATATGCCAAGAGTTCTAGGAGCCAGGCATGAGGTGGGTAATCCAAACAACCATCCTGCCCAAGCTGCCCTCTGCTGAGACAACCCACCACTAATTAAAGGCCATCTGTTTATACCATCCAGCCTATTCTGCCAGAAGCAGACAGAGGTCAGCACATTACTCTAGTCAGTGACCTCTCTTAGGATATTCACATGGATTATTTATGGGTGGGCTGAGTTGGTTACCAGATATGAGCCTCCTTCCTGGTGCATGGCTTAAGAAATTATATTATATATAAACTTTATGATGATACCATTAATTTTGGGTCTTGCCAAGTTCCAGACCTATACACTCTGTAATGGGGTTCTGGGCCTGTTTCAACAATAACATTTTTAAAAAAACACTCCAGTGTCTCATTTCTCTGTGTTTTCCATGGACGGTCCCTGTAAGTATAGATATAACTACTCACTTCGTGGGAAGTCACTGGCAATGAGTTCTCACAGACTACCTGTGAACTACCCTCTCTCCTTCAGTTAGAGAGGTGCCAAGTGAGTGCCTTTTTTGACTTGGAAGAGAATTGGTGTCATCATTCTTGATATTCCCTGTTCTTCCAAGCTGCGTGTTCAAATGCCTTCTTTCCAAAGTAGATGCTGGGCCAATTCGTTTACCCCATGAGGAGAAGAAATGCAGAATTAAGAATCAGGAAAGTGGAATTCTAGTCCTGGCTCTACCATCTGTATGTCAAGGGAACCTGGGCAACTTGCTTGCCCTTTTAGGTCTCAGACAATTCTTATCTGCACTCCCAAACTACATGTCTTATATATAAATGAATGTTAATAATGAACTCTGAAGTAAATATACATTTTTTAAATAAAAACATTTCAGTGGCTTGAGGAATATCCATCCTTCATGCTGAATCTGTATTCAGTGAGATGTAAAATAAAAAAATGCTAAAGAGGGTTAAGTCGACATGGGTCCAGTGTACTTATTAGGTATGTTTTTTAAAGGCGTATTTATTTATTTTAGAGAGAGCGCATGAGTGAGAGGGGCAGAGGGAGAGAGAGAGTCTCAAGTGGACTCCACACCAACTGCGGAGTTCTACAAGGGGCTGGATCTCACAACTCCAAGATCATGACTCTGAGATCAGGAATCCAAGATTATGACTCTGAGATCAGGAATCCAAGATTACGACCTGAGTGGAAACCAAGAGTTAGATGCTCAACTTACCAGGCCACCCAGGCATCAGAGATCTAGCATACTTATATGGTTAGTGTTTGTCCTGCCTTTCTGAAGAGATGTCACAAAGAGAAAGTGAGAAAAGCCAAGAAATTCTGATCTCATACATTTAAAAGAGTCATTCCAGGACACAAGGTCATGGTTTTCATGTTTACATTTTTTTCTCGAATGTTCTCCCCATCACGACCAATAGCCAAGGGCCCCAAACTCCATTTCTTTTTTTTTTTTTTTAAAGATTTTATTTATTTGACATAGAGAGAGATCACAAGCAGGCAGAGAGGCAGGCAGAGAGGGCAGAGGAAACAGGCTCCCTGCTGAGCAGAAAGCCCAATGAGGGCCTCAATCCCAGGACCCTGAGATCATGACCTGAGCCGAAGGCAGAGGCTTTAACCCACTGAGCCACCCAGGGGCCCCCAAACTCCATTTCTATAACTCACCCTCACTACCCAGCATGTAATTATAATCAGATTCTCAAGATTAACCGTTCTTGACCCAGGTAGAACCACTTCCTAAAGGGTGGTTTGAAAACGGCCATGGACACCTTGGGTGTTGCCATATGAGGCGGTGGAGATCCCAGTGACCCTGAATGCATGGGGGCCACCATGTTGCTCATTCTGCAATGTGTTGGCAACTGTTCCACAGCAGAGAAGTACGTTGAGTCCTATACCATTCCTCATATTTCATTGAATAGTCACATAAAACCTGCTAATAATGATCTCTGAGCCTAGAAGCTAATTCCATCTCACACATAAAATATAGTTCATTGTGTTTTAACATTTCATCAATATCCCAGAAATGCAATTTTCGTGTAAATTAAAGAAAGGTTATACCATGCATTATCTATAAATTCCCAAAGAGTTGTCTACTGGTTTAGAAAAAAATCAACACTGAGAATGGAAACATCACCATGGTACTGGAGTTGTTAATAAAAAACATTCGTAGGGGCGCCCGGGTAGCTCAGTGGGTTGGGCATCTGCTTAGACTCAGGACATGACCCTGGGGTCCTGGGATTGAGCCTCACATTAGGCTTCTTGCTCAGCGGGAAGCCTTCTTCTCCCTCTCCCTTTGCTCTTCTCCTCTGCTCTTGCTCTCTCTCTCAAATAAATAAAAAAAATCTTTAAAAAAAAAAGAAAAATTAAAAACCACATTTGTATCAGGTTGTAGCAAAGGGTAATGCAGTATGCATGACCCTGTTTGTACGAATGTATTCGCACCTGCCGTGTTCACATGGATACATGTCCAGCTAGTTCATTATGTTTCTGGTGGAGTGGCATCTAAGTATTTATATGCTAGAACAGGTGGGGTTAGCTTCATGGATGTGGATGGACCCTGCTCATCATTGACTTGTTATCACCATCTTGACATTATTAAAAAATTTTGTCAGGAGCCTGCATTTCCACTTTGCACTGGGTCGCACAAATTACATAGCCATTCCTAAGAATAAGATTGGCAGATACTTTCTGCAAAGAGCAAGATGGTAAAGCCTTCATGTTTTAAGGGCCAAGAGGGCATCCCAGATACTAGGCAGGAACTCCTATAATTATTTTTAAAAATACTTAAAAATGAACAAAAAATCATGTTTATCTCATGGGCCATATAAAAACAGGTATAGGGCTATATTTGGTAGCTTAATGGCTCCTGTGCTAGACTACTTTTATTATAAAATAATCACATCATTTCTTCTGTATGTTACAATTAGAGTATTACACTTCTTTCTCTAGGATTATATTTGTAGGCTGCGACTTTCATTCTATGATAGTAAAGGAGTCTTTACAAAATGCGACTTTCATTCTATGACAGTAAAGGAGTCTTTACAAAATCCAAAGAGGCCATTGGATCTGGGAGCATTGCTGCAGCCCGTCCCATCGCTGGCCCCTCTACCTCATTTCTCTTCCCACTACAATCCAGCCTCCACGTGGCTGGCCCTTGAAATGCAGCTTTAATCAGTCACGCCTCAAAAAATCGTCCTTGCCGTATTTTCTACTGGACAGCTTGTGGAGATTTCAAATTTGGATTGGAAATTCTCTGTAAAAATACCTCTAAGATCGAATTGCCTTCCGCGCCTTATCTCCCAAGGTGCAGTCATGTCACGTTCATATCCATTATCCTTTAATGCATGTTTCCGAGGCTGGTTCTTTCAGGATGGCGTCACGCTAGCGCCCCATAGTCTTGGATCTTTCTCATACTGCCCTTCGCATTTGTGCTTTCACTTCCTTAGTTCTTTTTAATATTTTGGAAGCACCTAGGAAATAGTCTCAATAGACCTCCAGAATCTTCAACAGTGCCTTGTTGATAAAAAGCATTAAATAAATAGTTGTGTGATTGGATTGAATCGTAATACTTACTAATCCAGGGTGTAGGTCTTGAGATTATTTGTTGGATAAAGCAACCCATCCTGGAATTTTTCTTCCCCAAATCCCTTAACTGACATCTGGTACAGCAGTCACTGGCGTTTGCATTTTCCTTTCTAAAACTAAGACAAGCGTGCAGCCCGAATTTGTTCCTATGTCCTCCCTACCTCCCTCTACAGGACATTTTGGATTAGTCTAAATCAACCGAGACCACAGTTGCCAGAAAAAATATGGGATGTCCAGCTGAATTTGAATTTCAGATAAACAACGAATAATTTTTCAGTTTAAGTATGCTCCTAATATGGTCCGGCTTGACTTAACTCAGGTAGACCAAAATGAAAAACTTATGTTTCATGTTTTGGAAAGAGGTTTTTTTCTCTCTTGTGTTGGACCAGAGCAGGGAGCCTGAAGCCACTCGTAGCCATCTTGTGACAAGCAATCTTAAGTCATAGCAGATGCTGAATGGAGAAAAGCAAGTGCATTTAAAGAAAAATCTGAATCCTGCTGATGTCATTGAGCCACACATTATATCTTGCCCAGAACCTGCCTTATCTCTGTATTTATAGCTAAAGAAATGAATAGCTATCCTTTTTATTTAAGCCAGTTGAATCTGGGATTTCTGCTGCTTGTAGATAAATACATGCTGGTTAATTTATTTCATTTTGGTTCAACAGCAAGTATCTCAAGATTTCAGTCTCTTACTGCTAACATTGAGGTCACGGGCTTAATTCCTATAAAATCCAGTGAACAGGCTGTTTCAGGGAGCCGCAAACCCCACACCTAACTCCTGTTAGCTGTTCACAGATACGAACCAGAAAAGAGACTCCGAATGGAAAGCCCATTTGCTACCCCTGGGCACAGAAGTTGGAAGTCCCACCACGAGTTTCAGGACGTGGAAATCTGGTTACAACCTCTACTGCCCAGGCTCTTCTGAATTTTTGCAAATATCACTTTTCATTTTTCTCTTTACAGTACTGATGTCTTTTTAGAATACTGGAAAGCTGTTCTATTTGTCTCCCTTCTCAAATAAAAATACTTTCCTTTTCTTTAGGAAAGTACCACTTTGGAATTCTTAGATTCTGCATTTGGGATAGCACTGAAAAATGACACTCAGCCTATCCCAGCCTAATTAGCATACGTATTTCTTCAGTCACTGTGACTGCTCCAAGGGTGTCCATGTGGTCATGTTAATCCAAGGAGAGCAAATGCTGGGATTTTTGTCAGAACTCTGGGGAAGAAGTTCTTACTCTATGTGTGTTATTGAACTAATGTTCTGGAGCTTCTAAGGATAAGCACAGAGAAGGAATCCAGCACAAAATAGAGCAGAGGCTGCCAATGGGAAGGTAGAAAGATCCCCTTTGCTCTCACTAGGATACTTATTTCTGACTGTGTCAGAAGTTAATTCCATTTTGAACTTTATATGAGTCAATAAGATCTTACATTTTCTAACTGAAGCTTCAGGAAGGGTTTGTTTGTGAGTGACAGAAAGCTAACCCATGCACCATCTACGTAGCTATGCTCATGATTTAGGAGAATGGTCTTTCAAGGGAAAGAATTATGAATTGAGCACTGACCAGGCTAAGTTATTTATACACTTTATGTTGCTCAATCCCTCCCCCAATATTGTTCACTTGAGAGAAGAAGAATAAAGCCTCAGAGTTTAACTAGCTGAGGTCCCATAGTCGGTAAGAGCCTAGGGAAGGATGTAAACTCAGACGTTACTTCCAAGCCAGTCCTTAGTTTTAGGGAGTGTTTGAACAGCTCCTTAGCAAAGTTAGCAAAGAGTTACATAGGACATACTGTGGGCCAGAGATTATTCTAAACATTGGACACATATACTCACTTAATCCTCATAATAACCCTATAAAGTAAGAATAGGTATTCTCATTTCATAGATGACAAAACAGAGGCATTGAGTGGTCAACTAAGTTTCTTGAGATCACACACTGAGTTAGTGGGGGAGCTAGACTTTGAACCTGGCCATCTGACTCCACAGTCTAAATTCTTAGGTAACTCAATAAAATTTCTTTTCTGGATCCTGCAGATAAATGAACAGTGTTTCATGGCAGTTTCTTTAGGGATGAAGGACCTCATGGTATTAATCTTCCAAAGAGTGACAACCAAAAATCAGCTTCCACCTTAGGCAAAGGAAATCTTTATACTCATTAGAAGTGGGCATCTCATCATCTCACCCATGTGACTTTGAGATATTCTTAAAGAGATAAATAAATTAAGGCTATATTTATAAAGAAGTGAGGGGCACCTGAGAAACTCAGTTGGTTAAGCATCTGACTCTTGATTTCTGCTCAGGTCATGATCTCAGGGTCGTGAGATCAAGCCCCATGTCAGGCTCTGTCCTGAGCATGGAGTCTCCTTAAGATTCTCTCTCTCCCTCTCCCTCTTCCCCTTACTGCTGCCCACCTGTCTTGCTCTCTCTCTTAAAAAAAATAAAAATAAATAAAAAGAGGTGATAGTCACTTCACCTAATATTGCTTCCTGAAGTGGTGCAACCAGGCAATCTCTGAGAGAGGTGCCCTGAGGAAGAACAGCCCATGCAAGAAGGCAGAGGAGAGAGGACACGTGAGCTATAACTTTGCCGAGCATTTCCCTGAGTGGCATCAACGTTAACAAATTGTTCTAGGGAAGAATCTCAGCAGGCTTTCTCTCCCTCTGTTATGTTCTCTGGTTTGTTGTTGGTCTCAAGCATTACAAGTGATACCTCTAAAGTTTAACATTTAAGGAGTACTGACTATGTACCAGGATGTTTTATGTATTTTTATTTTATTTGTTTATTTTTAAATTTATTGTACAGAGAGAGAGCACACAGAAGGAGGGGCAGAGGGAGAGGATCTCAAGCAGACTCCCCACTGAGCAGGGAGCCCAACACGAGGCTCAATCCCAGGACTCTGAGATCATGACCTAAGCAGAAACCAAGAGTCTGATGCTTAACCAACTGAGCCATCCAGGTGTCCGTGTTCTCTGTATTTTTAGCCAGTCTGTTCATGGGAGTCATAGACCTAACTTGCGTGATCTTAAAAAATACAAGCTTTCTCTTCCCATGTGCCTCTTTGTATTAATAAAGATAGGCTAGGGGTGCCTGGGAGGCTCAGTCATTAAGCGTCTGCCTTGGGCTCAGGTCATGATCCCAGAGTCCCTGGATTGAGCCCTACATCTGGCTCCCTGCTCAGCGGGAAGCCTACTTCTCCCTGTCTGACTCCCCCTGCTTGTGTTTCCTCTCTAGTTGTGTTTCTCTCTGTCAAATAAATAAATAAAATCTTTAAAAAAATAAAAATAGGCTAGGTTCTATGGAGTAACAAAGCAGTGTCCACGTTTCAGTGGTTCGGCACAGTGAAAGTCAGTTTCTTACATTTTGGAAGTTTGCTGCAGTTCCAGGTACAGGACAGGTATCTTCCTTCAGCAGCCCCACATTCCAGATGGTTTCAGTGCTGTAACACCTCCATGTCAACCCATGATTTGTTTTCCCAATGATCCTGGTGGAGGAAGAGAACATGCAGCTTCTCTCCCTACTCAAATCACACAAGTAGCTTCTGCTCACTGTTTCCAGGCCAGAACTGGTCATGTGGCCTACCTCCATTCCAGGAGGCACCAAGGAAGTGTCTCCCTTTGTATTTTCCAAAATAGAAGAGATGAAGGCTTTGGTGAATAATACATAGGTCTGCTGTCTGCCAACTTAGAAGTGACCCAGAGGGTCAAATAACATGTTACCTTGACTTAAGATCAACAAAATGTTTAGGAAATCCTGTAAAGTCCAGATGGCTATCACATAAGACGTTTAAAAACCTTTCTTAGTAGCTTTTTAAAGCATCTTAAAAAATGATTTATCATGGTTAAGTTCACATGACGTACAATTACCACTGTTAAATGCCATTCATTACATTTGCCATGTTGTACAAGCACTACCTCTTTCCAGCTCTGAAATAATTCCATGACCCCGAAATAAAAACCATCAAGCAGTTATTCCCTCCCCTCAGCTCCTGGAAATAAACCATCAGTCTGTGTTCTGTCCCTATGGATTTGTCCATTCTGGATGGTTCATGTGCATAGAATCATACAATATGTGACCCTTTGCATCTGGCTTCCATTGCTTAGCATGACTTAGAAGTTCGTCCATGTTGTAGCATTTACCAGTACATCATCCTTTTTGGTGACTGAATCATATTACATCTCATGTGTGTACTACAGTCTGTTTACCCATTCATTCATGTCTAACTTTTGGCTGTTGTGAATAGGGTTGCTGTGAAGCTATGTGCACATGGACTTGTTGGAATTCCCGATTTCAGCTCTTTGGGATATCTACTTGGGAGGGGAATTGTGAGGTCATGGTAACTCTAGGTTTGACATTTTAGGAACCATCACACTATTTCCCCAGTGGCTGTGCCATTTTATGTTAGCAGTGGTGGTGTATGAGGGTTTCAATTTCCCACATCCTTGCCAACACTTGTTATGACTTCTTAATTATAGCCATCCTAGTAGATGTGAAGTGGTATCTCCTTATGGTTCTGATTTGTGTTATCCAGATGACAAATGATATAGAGCACATTTTTTATTTCCCTGTGGACTACTTATGTATCTTTGGAAAAAGACTGTTCAAATTTCTTGCCCATTTTTAAATATGGTTGCCTTTTTTGTTGAATCGTAAGTTTATATATCTGAGTTCTTGATCTTTATCACATATATGATTTGTGAATATTTTCTCCCATTTTGTAGGTTGTCTTTTCACTTTCTTGGTGATATCCTTTCATCTATGAAAGGTTTTAATGTGGTGAAATCTAGTTTATCCAGTTTTTCTTTTGTTGCTCTTGCTTTAAGTATCTTATTAAGAATTCATTGTCAAACCCAAGGTCATAAAGATTTAACCCTAGATTTTCTTCCTAAAGTTTTACAGTTTAAGCTCTCAAATTTAGGTCATTAATCTATTTTGAGTTAAGCTTTATATATAGTATGAGGTAGGGGTCCAACTTCAATTTTTTTTTCATGTGGATATCCAGGTGTCCCAGCCCCTTTGTTGAAAAGACTATTCTTTCCTCATTGAATGGTCTTGGCACCTTTGACAAGAATCAATTGGCCATAAATGTATGAGTGTTAGTAAATATTTTTAATATATACAAAACTCACAATTGTATTAAAAAATTTACATCAGACCTAAACCTCTCAGGTTTGAGTTTAAACACATTTTCTCTTTTCTGTAGTCTTTTTTTTTTTTTTAAAGATTTTATTTATTTGACAGAGAGAAACGCAGCCAGAGAGGGAACACAAGCAGGGGGAGTTAGAGAGGGAGAAGCAGGCTTCCCACCGAGCAGGGAGCCTGATGTGGGGCTCGATCCCGGGTCTCCAGGATCATGACCTGAGCTGAAGGCAGTTGCTCAGCCAACTGAGCCACCCAGGTGCCCCTCTTTTCTGTAGTCTTTACAGAAAATGGAGGAAGCTTTATCTTATAAATACATATAAACTACAACAAATATAGCTACCCAAACTGACATTTAAACAGTGTCTGTGGACAGCTTACTAAGTGAAAGGTAATGTACTTGTTTCTGGGGAATAATATATGAGTAATATATAGTTCCTGCCTACAGGAACATCACAACCAATTGGGGAAGAAAAGCGTATATACAAATAACTATGCCCAACTTCTATAAAATGCCACAGAAGGGGCACCTAGGTGGTTCAATCGGTTGAGCTTCTGCCTTCGACTCAGGGCATGATCCCAGGCCCTGGGATCAAGCCCCACATCAGGCTCCCTGCTCAGCGGGGAGTCTGCTTCTCTCTTTCCCTCTGCCCCTCCTACTGTTCATGCCTGTGTGCACATATGCATTCTCTCTCTCTCTCTCTCTCTCTCTCTCTCTCAAATAAATAAAATTATTTTAAAAACATGACACAGAAGCCAGGAAAGAATGATTCACTTTGACTGTGGGTCTTGGGGAAGATACCTTGAAGTGGAGAGCAAGTAACATGAGTTATCTTGGGTAATATTAACAAAACCTTTTTCAGATGATAATGTTCTAAATTCTAAAGCAATTCATTTTATATTAATTCTGACCTTAGATCCCACTAAAGTGGCCAAGATAGGGGTGCCTGGGTGGCTCAGTAAAATCTTTAAAAATGACTAAATAAATAAAATGGCCAAGATAGTAAATATTCTAATGGTTATATCCAGATTACAGTTATTTCGTTGACCTATAAGGAGTTAAGCCTTTCAAAATTTTTTGCTAGTTTATATATTTCATAACAAAATGCTCCAGTATGAAAACACATACATATTTTTTAAAAATATTTTTTAAAATTTATTTGACAGAGAGAGACACAGCGAGAGAGGGAACACAAGCAGGGGGAGTGGGAGAGGGAGAAGCAGCCTTCCTTCTGAGAAAGGAGCCCAACGCGGGGCTCGATCCCAGGACACTGGGATCATGACCTGAGCTAAAGGCAGTGGCTTAATGGCCTAGCCGCCCAGGCGCCCCAACACACACAAATATTTTAATAGTATGTTTGATTTGATGTCTGTGGGATGGGACCGAGGAAACAAAACTTTCTTGTAGCATCGATCTAGGGGATTTGCTTACATGTGGTTAGTTGGGGAGGGTTCTAGAGACGCTATCTATAAAGGAGTAAGGAAAGCAGGATTGGGCAGAGAGAGAAATTAAACTGCAGTTTAATTCTGTAGTTACCACAGAGGCACCGGTTGATCCCAAAGGGAGCTCTGGAGCTGGAATGGCCAAGCAGAGATGAGTAAATTAAAGATAAGCATATTGGATCTTTGTACACCACAATGGCAGTCATGGAATGTGTACTGCTTTTGCAAACGGTATAGAACCTTGGGCAAGATGACTCCTTTAGGCTGAAGGAAATTCCTGAAGACAGATTGGTCTGTGAGCTGTCAGCAGGCAAGACTTCCTACACCTGGGGAAATAATTTCCCTGGTCTCAGAGGAGGAATTTGGGCCATGCATGACAGCATCCACTCTAGTAGGTAAGGACAGTGTTACCATGGTTACCATTTTCAGAGGAGAAGAATGAGACTCAGTGTTTAATTGCCCACCAAAAGCCCCACAACCGTGAATGGCAAAGTTAGTACCAAAACCAAGATCGTCTGATTCCAAGTCAGTTTGCCTTTGAGCAATATTGTTGTCCCTCAAAATGTGCAGTACCATTTCATCTCAAAAAATATTTAAAGCCAGTTGAACTTCAGTCAGTGAGATTTCACAACTGTCACCTGGGATTTCCCCTTTTCCTTCCAAAACATAATATTCAGTTCTCAACTTGTCCATGTCAAGGAATTTTTCTGAAGCTCCAATCCTAAAAGTAAAGCCATTTTCTTTCACAGAAACGCATGCATACTTTAACAACAGCATAGGATGAAAGCAGAATACTATTGGAACTATTATTAAATTAATAGAATAATAGCATCCACACATCTGTGCTATTTTTGGACTACCACTTATTCCATGCTATTTTCAGAAATAACACAACATTCAGACATCTATACTACCATTAAATTAATGGAATAACCTAACATTCAGACATCTGTGATATTTCAAGACTGTAGTATAAGGGGAAAAAAATATTGACAAAGGAGGATATGTGTGACGATTAAGGGAGAGAGATGCACAAAGTGATCAAAATGTCAGCTTGAGGCAGAAAATAATTATCTTGAAAGCCAGAGGGAAGGAAGCATTTCCAGGCAATGCTCCGTTTATGTCCAACATGCTGCCCTGAGATCTAAGAAACTAGGCAAGTCTTGGCCTCCAAGGGCCTGCAAGCCAGTTACCAACAGCTTGAGTATTCTAGCCCTTAAGATTCTGTCATATTGGAGGGGCACCTGGGTGGCTCTGTCGGTTAAGCATCTGCCTTCGGTTCAAGTCATGATCCCAGGGTCCCAAGGATTAAGCCGCATGTCAGGCTCCCTGATCACCAGGAAGTTGCTTCTCCCTTTCCTCTCTGCTTATGCTCTATCTCTTTCTCGAATAAATAAATAAATACAATCTTATTAAAAAAAGAGATGTCTCATATTGGAATTCAGGAGATGGTCACATTGGGAAAGCACCAACATAGAAGCTCATTAGGAGAAAGTAGTGTGCACTGTATAGACATCAGACATTCTGGTCTGATGTTGAGCCAACATTCTGATCAAGCTCCAATATTCCAAATCCAAGGTATCATATTGCCACACGGCATTCAAAAAATTCAAAAAAGAATTGGATCCTCCCTCTACCTCTTCCCAGCTGTAGGACTGGGGCAAGGGTCTTAATCACTTAAAGAAACTAAGTTTCCTTATCTATAAATGGTATAATCATAACAACAATTTCATAGGGGTGTTGTATGATGAAATTGAGATAATACATACACATCTTCTAGTATTGAGGCCTTGTGAATGGTTGACCTAGTACTCTGTTAGCTCTTATTTTATGCCTATTTTATTTATGTGTGTATCAGACCTAGAAAAGACTATATTTTACTATTAGTACTTGGCCTTAGAAAACGACACTGCCAATAGAACTTTCTGTGATGATGGAAATGTTCTTTATCTGCACTGCCCAGCATGGTAACCACTGGCTCCCTGCGACTGTAGAACACTAGCTGGTGGAATTAGAGGAAGTGAATTTAATATCCTCTTAATTTTTTTAAAGATTTTACTTACTTATTTAACAGAAAGAAACACAGCTGGAGAGGGAACACAAGCAGGGGGAGTGAGAGAGGGAAAAGCAGGCCTCCTGCTCAACAGGGAGCCCGATGTGGGACTCGATCCTGGGACCTTGGGATCATGACCTGAGCCGAAGGTAGACGCTCAATGACTAAGCCACGCAGGTGTCCCAGTGTCCTCTTAATTTAGCTGTAAGTTTAAATAGCCACATGTGGCTAGTAGCCGCCCTCCTAGTCTGCACACAATTACTTCAAGGTGGAAGACATTTTAGATATTATCTAATCCAAAGTGATTATGGGGAATAAGACACATATTTCAGAGAGATAGGAAATAACATGCTCAGGGTTTCACAACTACTCAGAATGTCGAGCCAACATTCTGATCAAGCTCCAATATTCCAAATCCAAGGCATCATATTGCCACATGGCATTGCCAAGTTAATGACTTAAAGATACAGGCAGGTTAACAACAGATGCGACATCACGTCTTCCAAACTCTAACAGTCATAATTATCATCAGTACCATTATCACATTATTTTCAAGTTTCTCATCCCCTGCTCTCTGGTTGGCAGAGAGCAGCCAAGGACGGTGCCAAGATGCCTCCCTGCTGGAACCCCAGAACTCTTACTAACATGGCCCATGTATCTTTGTAGGATCTATCACCTATGCTTTGGAGCATGGGCATCTTACCAAGGCCTCCAATATGCTAGTCATTTCTCGCTTTTCTGGTCTGATGAACCCAAGATCATCAGTATAGCAGACTAATATGTTTTTCTGTGGAATGCCTAGATGGTTCAGATCAGGATCCTAGACTATATTGTGACAGAGGGTAAGAGAGTTAAGTTAGCCCTGGAGCAAAATTTTAAATGTACTGTGCTGCCCCTCCCAAGACAAGCAAACTGTTTTATATCTCTCATTTCAGCTAAGGCAGGAATGTAATACATTCCCCAGAATAATGGCACATACCGTATATAGGACTCACAGCAGTGTTCTACAGCATAACTACCACACTTGGTCTAGTACCTGAAATTGGGGCTAGCACTGGGTTCAATTTCCAGTGTTCCACTGTCAGTTTCCAGAATCTTTTCATTTTCTTGCAAGAGTCAGATTCCTGGGCACCTGGGTGGCTCAGTGGGTTAAAGCCTCTGCTTTTGGCTCAGGTCATGATCTCAGGGTCCTGGGATCAAGGCCCACATCAGGCTCGCTGCTCAGCAGCGAGCCTGCTTCCTCCTCTCTCTCTGCCTGTCTCTCTGCCCACTTGTGATCTGTCTCTCTGTCAAATAAACAAATAAAATCTTAAAAAAAAAAAGTCAGATTCCTGAATAAGTGGAGATGTGTTGGAATTGGCAAAGGTTTTCTGTAAAGGGCTAGCTAGTAGATATTTTAGGCTTTGTCTGTTGAGTGGGAAAGTTGAGACTATTACATAGGCACCTTTACAACATTGAAAGTGTACTCAGTTTTAAAAAAATATAAAACCATCCTTAGCTCACAAGCCAACACGATCTGATGTGATTTATTCCTCTAAATCTTTAAGGGTGGCATTAATTTGTGCCTTCCTTTTCAAGATGGGATATTGATATCATTTCCCCATATTGTCCAGAAGGCAGGAGAGTTTCAGAGTTTCCTCTGGTCTTCCCCTGCCCTGTATGCCAAGGACCCATTCTGAGGATTAGGCTGAAGACCCAGTGTATCTCTTCCATGTACATTCACAGACTGAAGAAATGACTACCCAGGGATGTTGAAGACACAATGGAGACTCTGTCAGATGAAGGTAAGCCAGGAATCCACTGATTACTTGGTTCCACTAGGCTTCTATTCTAACAGAGGGGCCATGATTATCCTCAGGGATGTATGTTATCTATGTGAACTCAGACCCAGCGCCCCACAATCATCAAAATGTTTGAGCATCCCCTTTTTCCCTGTGGATACTTATCTGAGGAAATGGCAATAGGGCTCCTTTGAGGAAGGACCAGGGGACTCATCAAGGTGTAGAGGTGTCACAAGGCTCTTATTCCTGGGGATCCTGCTTTTTCCTTGTTCTATAGGTTTCAGGGCCAAAAATGAACTCAAGTCTAAACACAACGCAAGGCATTGTGACCTTTTATCGGGATGACTTACTTCACCTAATCACTCAGTTTTTTGTTTTTTTTTTTTTTTTTATTATGATTGTGAAGGTTGAGTGTGTCTTTGCTAGCTTCTCATTTATTTTGCATGTCAATGACTCTGCCCACCAGAGCCTGTCGGTTGCCCTCCCTCCTTACTGGTCATTATGACATTTGTACCTACCAGTTGCAACAGTTAAGCATTATCATCTGGCCTTTATTATTTTGAGGTCTCACCTTTTCATTGCTATCAATGGGGGGGAGCATCCTAACAGTGCATTCATGCCATCTCCCAAAGTTCTTGGCAGGGTAGTTAAGGGCTGTTTTCTGGGAGACTGCATCCATCTCAATGAAACTCTTGAATTCACATTCATGTACTGCTCCCCTAGTCTAGCACCCTCATAATCAATCCGTGAATGCTGTCCCAGCCCTTGCCAGGACATACCAGTCAGGTCCTCTAGCTCGTGAGGGATATAGGAGAAGGCCCAGCAACTGTTTGGTTGTGTTGTGTTGTGCCACATCCCTACTTTAGCCCAGTGGCTGGGACAAGAGGTGAGTACAGATCTTAAAGATGAGGCCCATTATCTTATAGAATAGAGGACTTGGCATTGTTTTAAGTGAGGGGAAAGCACTAGCCCATTAGGATTGGGGATGACTTCTACAGACTCAAAGAATTCAGGAAAATCTGGGGATCCAAGATTTATGGGTATCATCATCCATGATGTCTCCATCCCATGAGTCAAAACCCCAATCTTTCCAACCATGGGTGTGGCTTTGGCACAGCTACCCTAATTTGGTTGGGAATTAATCTTCTTTGGTCTATTCCTCTATTGTGTTTTCCTTCTGTTGGCCATAAGAAGACCGTTTTTCTGGGCTACCGAAGAAGCCCTCTGGTTTTCCAACTTAGCTTTTAATTGCTGACTCATCACTCTCAGCTTTTCTTCGAGAGCGTCCATCAAGCTTAGCTACTGCCGACCCACACCACTGTCCTGATGGTTGTTCTTCCTTCTATATTTTTAAAAGACCTAATATATTGCACGAGCCAGTACCTTCCAGGCACACCTCCTTCCACTACTGATGGAAGTTTAACAATCACCCTGCTTCATGGTGCTTCAAGTAGCATGAGTGGAGGGGTCCTCGGTACCAACTGGGTGACAGAGGAATCACAGTCCTAACTCCCGTCTTAGTGACTGCTTTAGAGGCCATCCCTAGCACCCACTGTCACAGGCTGAATTATTTGGGAAGCTGACTCCAAGGTAGACAGTAGTGTGCGGGGCAGATGCTAGGGAGATCTCCTGGGAATAGCATCTTGTGGTAGAGAGGGTGAGGGAAGAGGCTCGGGTAGAAGGAGAAGCTGAGCAGTAAAGCAGATGCCAGGCCACAAGAAGCCCAGGAGCTGGCATTGCCTTCTGAGTTGTCCAGAGGTGGGGTGTGTGGGTTGGGCTTTTATACCTCCCCATGATCAGTCTCTGGATGTGAGTTGTCCTGGAAATTGGTACAGGTTTCAGCCAAGCATCTTTCTCCAGTGGAGGCAATTCTTAAAGGAGGCTGACAGGGGTGCCCAAGTGGCTTGGTCAGTTAAGCATTTGACTCTCGATTTTGGCTCAGGACATAATCTCAAGGTCATGAGGTCGAGCCTGCTTGAGATCCTTGCCCTCCGCTCATCTGCTCACATGCATGCGTGCTTGCGTGCTCTCTGTCTCTCTCTCTCAAATAAATAAACAAATAAATAAAATAAAAGAGGCTGAGAGCCGAGGACCATGTTAGCACCTGGAGAAGTCGGACCTCCATTCTTGAAGGGAGGTCCAGGCAGCACGCAGCCTTGTTCACCTCTGATGATTATTAGGCTTTACTGGTCTATTTCATTTTTTAACAAAGGTCTAAACCTCAAAGTCATGACAAGCCTATAATTTGACTGAGAAGACCCATCAGGGGCAAACATTGCCTATGAGAGAAAGAAGCATTTTGAGTAAGGAAAAAAAAGTTGACAGAATGAGCACAGGACATGGAAAAACTTTTGTAAAAACAAAGGGAGGGGAGGTGTTGCGGCAAGGAGGCAGGAGTGGGGGGTTGGTGAGGGAGGGTGGGTGGGGATCTAGCCTAGTAAACTACTAAAAAGAAATCTTTTTTTTTTTTTTTAACAGCAGCCCCAGGAAACTTATTGAGACCTCATAAAATAATGAGAACCAAGGAAAAAGCACTCTATGCTAAGTGTCTCTTTCACTGTTTTACAGACTGGGGAAAGATTTTATGAGCTATTTGGCTTTCCCTTTGGATGCCTCCTTGGGAGAAGTTCCTGGTCCTTCTTCGGTCAGTTATTTTTACTTTTGGCCAAGGAGTGAGAAGATTCTGAAATGAGATAATAGCCATTGAGGCTTTCTGGCCATATTCTTTAGATGTTGACCACAGCAGATTCTTAGCTAACCCACAGGGAGTGGAGGAATTTACCAAATGGGATATCTACATGTGGGTCCCCTCAGATAAAGTCAGGTGGCTCTGGGAATGACACTGAGGGTTTCCCCTGATTCCTTCAGCATTTCTGGCACCACAAACCCTGTTTAGGAGTAAGTCATCAGATAATATTTATAAGTTTCTTGAACAGTGAGATGGCTTCTGCATGGGAAATGATGTTGTGAGTTCAAAGGACTTAAACCCCCTTCTCCTTTCAAGATCATTTGGTCACCAAAATTGAAAGAAAAAGAAGCCAACCTCCTGTATCTATCTACATTTTTAAAAATGTGCAATCACCTCTTCATGGGTACATCTTTGGTTTACTGTAGGACTGACAGTGATCTGAGGGACATAGGTCATTAGGGACATAGGGACATACCATTTGCAAAGGTAAATGACAAGCTAGAGCCATGCATCGAACACTCCAAAATGCAAATTGTCTATAGACCCAGTTTAGGGCCCTCCCATTAAGTCAGTTTCACACACCGGTGGAATATTCTGCTTAAGGTCATAAATAAAGACATCCATTTGACTCTGAGCCCTTTTTTATCAGGATATCACATAATATCCCAGGTTGAAGAGGCATAAGTGGTATGAAAACTGACCTTAACCCTCTTCTCATTCAGAGACACTCCCAGTTTTATTCCTGAGTCCAGGAATATAATATTTCTGTGACCTTGGGCAAACAGGACTTGGCAGTAGCAAGAACGGCTGGGAAACTGTCAATATCATCCAAAGAGCTCCTGTGTAACCTGCTGGCAGGACCTTTGAGAATTCCATTCCCATCACCTCCTGTGTCTAAGCCTTTCTCCCCTATATCCCATCCTCACCTGGACCAGCATCTTCTCCACTATGAATATTGCAGGACTTTTCTGAGTACATGAAAATTCAATGGTTTATTTATTTATTTACTTATTTATGCTATTAGGTGGCAGGCTAATGGGAGTTTTTATTTTTGTCACCGTTACGATCACTTCATTCAGCTCTGGGTTTTGAGCTGCATAATGTCAGCTTACATTGTAGAAAGAAAGAGGGAGGGAGAAAGAGATACCTTTTATAAAAAATGTCCACAAAATCTTTAACGAGGCTCAATGTGATTTTATTACACTCTTTGATGCTTTATGCTCGTAATGCCTGACATCACCGTATGCTAGATTCTGTATGTTGCTCTGTTCTGCTCTCTACCAGACCCAATGTTGCTTGCTCAAAACTATAGAAAAAAGATGGTATTTGTATAAGTGTCCCTTTATAAGATCATTCACAAACTGATTTTGGAAGAGTATCTAATGCTTTTGAGTTTTGTTTTAAAATGCAACTAATTGTGTATGTGATTTGGGCTCATTGCAGAGAGAAAGAGATTTTCTAGGGGCGCCTGGGTGGCTCAGTTGTTAAGCGTCTGCCTTTGACTCAGGTCATGATCCCGGCATCCTGGTGAGCCCCACATCAGGCTCCCTGCTTGGCAGGAAGCCTGCTTCTCTCTCTCTCTCTCTCTCTCTCTCTCTCTCTCCTCCTGCTTGTGTTCCCTCTCTACCTGTGTTTCTCTCTGTCAAATAAATAAATAAAATTTTTTAAAAAGAGAGCTTTTCTAAATAGCCCAGGTTTGTTAAATTAAAAACACAAAGAAGTCACTTGTCATAGGATGATAAAGTTGGAATGGGTCTCGGATATTGTTTAATTTTTTTCTGTGCGAGTAAAGCAATGGAGAGGTGTGAAGATTAACTGTTTAGTAGCAAAATGAGCTTGCCTTCTTCACAGCTGTATCCCTCCCCCTTCCGCAGTGATTCTCAGCTCGGTGGCATTTGGCAATATCTGTTGACATTTTTGGATGTTTCAACTGGACATGAGGGTAAAGGTGCTCTCTGCATCTAGAGGCCAGATGATGCTAACCACACACAATGCACACGGTTTTCCCATAGCAAAGAATCTTTTGGTTCAAATAGTGACAGTTTGGAGGCTGAGAAACCCTGCCTGTAGGGAAAAAAAAAAAACAGTTGACAATGAATGCACAACCTTCCCTCCCGGGTCTACAGAGCTGGTACTGGCCGCATACCCATTCTCAACAGAAACCGTATTATTATTGGATGAACGTTGATTCATTCTGGGCAAGGAGGAAGAAATCTCACTCCCTTTTTATGTATAAAGCACAGATACAATATATAAATGGATATATGGTGCATCTGGGACACCCAAAGCAATTAGTGAAAAAAAAGTCTAAAAAAGTTATCTTGGGCAGGAGTGGTAATGGTGGCGAGGGGGAGTGTGGGGGGAGATTGGGAAACAGTGAAGTAGCATGATTGCAATGCTCTCCCTCCATTCTCTGTGTGGTGCCTGATATTTTGAACAGGTGCCAGGCATGCTCACTACAGTTGGCGACTCTGCTCTAACCCTAAGTTCTCTTGAGGTTTTTTCTGTTCACTGCTTTGCATGCTGGGAAGCAGGGAGGCTGCTTGCTGTAGGTCATTTTTCCACCACCTTTTCTTTTGTTTCCTGCAAATGAAAGACAGAGACATAGGAAGTTGAGAGTGGAGGGGAGAAAGAATGTGAAGAGACAGAGTGTTGGCTACCTCCCAAACCAGGACGCCTTCTGAAAGGGGAGGATGCTCAGTCCCCAGCCCACATGTGCGCTGGTGGCCAACAGCTGGATGGTCAGCAGGCACACCGATCTCATGACGTCACTCGTTAATCCTGGGGACGCTTTAGCTTGTTATTCGTTTCTTAACCCACCCATGAGACCTGATAGTCGATGACAGTATTCTCTGGACTCTTAACAGGAAGTTGTTTATCTCAATGATCTTTTTGTGGGTCTTCATGAATGTTTAGTGGGAAGTAGTAAGAGCCTCCTGCAAAATGCTACTTAGATATTTTAATTTCAAGATGATATTTAATAAGTCTGCTTTTTAAAATTTTTTTTAAATTGTATTTATTTATTTGACACAGAGAGAGAGAGACAGCAAGAGAAGGAACACAAGCAAGGGGAGAGGGGAGGAAGAAGCAGGCTTCCTGTCAAGCAGGGAACCCACTTGAGGCGGGGCTCGATTCCAGGACCCCGGGATCCTGACTGGAGCCGAAAGCAGATCCCTAATGACTGAACCACCCAACTGCCCCAATAAGTCTACTTTGATTCATTTTGGATTTGTGGATGAGCCCAACCCATTTTTTTGGTTTGTTTGTCTGAAATTATTAGCATTGCTTTGTGCCGTCTAGAACAAAGTTTGGGGCTTCAGGGAAGCAAATCTGGGCTTCTCCAGATGAATGGGTGAGTGACTTAAGGGAAGTCTCTCTTTTTTTTATTTTTTTTATTTTTATTTTTAGTTTTTTTAAAGATTTTATTTATTTATTTGACAGAGAAAAACACAGCCAGAGAGGGAACACAAGCAGGGGGAGTGAGAGAGGGAGAAGCAGGCCTCCCGCCGAGCAGGTAGCCCTATGTGGGGCTCCATCCCAGGTCTCCAGGATCATGACCTGAGCCGAAGGCAGTCGCTTAACCAACTGAGCCACCCAGGCGCCCCTTAAGGGAAGTCTCTTAAACCTAAGTGAGTATTTTAACATCAGTGGCATGAGAGATTTGGTGTGGCCATCATTGGAAATATGTTTGACCCAAGAGAAGTTTCTAGAAATGTTTGTAGAGAGAGTGCATCTAGGAATTTAAGGATGCAGAGGGAACGTTGAAAGGATATTCTTTTCTGGACTTTCCCTCTCCCAACACAGAACCCATGATGACTTTAGACGAAATAGTGCCGGGGCACCTGAGTGGCTCAGTTGGTTAAGCGACTGCCTTCGGCTCAGGTCATGATCCCGGAGACCCAGGATCGAGTCCCACATTGGGCTCCCTGCTCGGTGGGAAGCTTGCCTCTCCCTCTCTCACTCCCCCTGCTTGTGTTCCCTCTCTGGCTGTGTTTCTCTCTGTCAAATAAATAAAAATCTTAAAAAAAAAAAAAAAGAAATAGTGCCTATTAAGCTACAAAACCTCGAGAAACGGCAGTAAAAATAATGAAATGCAATATTCAGTCTATGTGGAAAAGCAATGATTTACTTTAATCCTAGGGACCAGGAATAATACACCTGCCTTGGAACAGGAGATGGCAGAATGTTGGCATAACATAGGGGGTTTAATAATTTTTGACCACATTTTATAGACCCTTTCCTGCAGTTAATGCTCAATAAAGTCAACATCTTCTCCACCTGCTGCTGTGAAAGCTGGGGCTTTCATCAAGGGCGACCCCCCTCTTCACTACCCAGACTATATCACAATACTTGTTTAACTTGCTCTTCTTTCCTTTCTTTGCCCTTCCACAGTCCCTAGAACTATCACATGCCCCGTTTGTGGTCTATGTTTTCCCACTCCTTCCTTAAAAATATTAAGTTACTTGACTTCAAAGTACTAGTCCCATTGCTGTGAACGGAAGGTCACTTCTGCAGACATGATGTACTCTTCCCCCTTAAGGATGTAGTATCATTTCTTCTCATCCTATTTTTAGTTGAAATACATTGACCTGAATGGCTATTCCTACACACACACACACACACACACACTCACACACACACACACCCCAGACACACAAGCATTGGAATTTTTTAATTCTGTCTCTCTCCTCTCTTAGGTGGAGTCTTGAAATATTTAGACTTTTTCTAGGGAATAGGATTCTCTGACTATGCTAATGTAAAGTTTAGCCACTTTCGTCGCACAGATGTCTTCTTGCAAAGATTAGTGGACAATCACTTGGGGGCTCTGGTCCAAGATCTCACATGGAATCAACACTTGACAGGCTTTTGAACACAATATGCCTCTAGTTTTTGGAAAGGGAGAACTATCTGCCTTCTAGCCTTTGTCTCTCCGGAATCACATGGAGAAATTCAGAGGAGAAGCTATGCGAGAGTGACATGAATTTTCATTTTGCAAAATTAAGGCTAACCAAGGGAGACACAACCTGAGTTTTAGGTGTGTGTGTGTGTGTGTGTGTGTGTTGGGGGAAAAGTTGAAAGTATTAGCTATAAAAACCATTAGCAATTCCTAGTTGATTTAAATCAGTCTCAACATTTTTAAAAATCTCAACTAGTTTCTTGCTCTATTTTAGGCTGAATCGAGGCGATTAAATCACTCAGGGGGCTGTTTATTTAATTGTAGTAACAGAATATAAAGCCAATCTGTCTAATCTCCTTTTTTTTTTTTTTTTTTTTAGTTTCTAAATCCCAAATGGTGGATGGTGAGCAAGGCTGCTGGTTTAATAGCTTCATGAATTAGTTCAGCTGAAAAATATTCTGGCCCTTTGCTTTTGGGAGTCAGTGGGGCTGGGAAGTAGGGGTGGGGGTAGGGCAGGATTTGTTAGCCAGCACTAATCGGTTCTTGGCCTCTAGCAATTCTCTGTGGCAGAATAAAGGGAAGAGATAATTATTCCCCTTAATCACTGCATCAATGACTGCATTTAGAACCTCTCCTTAAAGGCTGAGCAGATTTCCCAGAGAATATTCTCAACCCTTCACTGATCTGATTTTGAAGTAAATGAATGTTCTGAAAATATCTGCTAGCAGGGTTTTGTTTGCCTGGATCTCTCAGAGACAAGGAAGCTCCAGTGGTTTCAATGGGTGACCTTTCTCGTGTCTGTCACCAGGCTGCTAATGAGGGTGGGATTTTGCATCTTGGCAATAGGGTCTCATGGCAGAAATTACCCAAGAGTAGGATCGAAAGGCCAGTTGCCCTTACATCTGTTTCTGTCTCTCACTCTGGGCTTCCTTCCTTCCCCTGCTATGTCATTCTCATCTGAATCTGTGGGTTTGTGACTTTAGGAATGGATGAGTGAGAAGAAAAACAGGAGAGAAAAGAAGACAGCCCAGAGGCCACAATGTCACCACCTTCCTGAAAGGAATTTGGAGCCTTTCTGGGCGTAGGAAAATACATGCAAGGAAAACACGTGGCTCTAACTTACTTTTCTCTCTTTGATCTGTCAATACAGGAAGGTCAACGTCTTTGCAGAAATCCAACTGAATTTCCACGCCACTGTGGCTCAGGAGCCCAATGCATCAACAGATCTTGAAAAATACACTAGCCTGCCCATGATTCCTGTTTCCTGAGATGCTCCCCAAATTCTTTCCTGATCCCACCTGTCCTTCAATATTTCCCGCTTACACGAAGCCTTTCTTTATTTTCTCAATTAAAAAAATTTTAAGTTTATTTCTTATTTTTATTTTTTTAATTTTTTTTTATTGTTACTAAAATTTTTTTTTCCAGTGTTCCAAGATTCATTCCCCATTCCCCACACCCAGTGCTCCACGTTTTAGGTGTCCCCAGTTTATTTTATGATACTATTTTTTTTTCTATGAAGCCTTTCTGTCTACCTTTCTACAACAGGTAAGCTTTCCTTGTGGTGAGTTCACTGAGTGGGCCCTAAGTTTATTTTGCCTCATTTATTTCTGCAAAAGTGTTAATTAATTATACAGATATATACATACCAATTAGTTTCCAGTGAAACAGAAGCACTCAGGGAAGTCTAAGGAATGAAAAACAAAACAGAAAATTAAAAACACTTGCCCTTTTGTTTCAGAGCCCAGAGGGAGAATGAGAGAGGCTGTAGTGAGTCCAGGCACTTGGGAAACAGCTGGGAATTAAAAGCAAGCTCTGGGGAGGACTTCCTTGCTGGGTGACCTTAGATCTCTGGCTTGCCTACCCTGGGCATGTTCCTCCAATGGTAGGTTGGAGATAATAACAGAATCACTTCGTACTTTATCATGAAGTGAAATGAGCCATTCTGTGTGTAGAATTCTTAGAACGGTGCCGGCCCCATCATATAGTAAGTCTTGTATTGGCCTTACCTGTTGTTATTGCGACCTGCCTTTGTGCTGGCTGCCAGAATGCTCACTTAAAGATGGAGCATAGAGAAGCTGTTTTTTTTTTAGTGAATTGAGTAACGCCACCCCTACGCTGATCCTGCACCCATATTTGTCTTCTTTTAGCACTGTTCCTGTAAATTATTTTAACGCATCTTTATGTCTTATGTGTAATTTTTTAAACTGCCATGAACTTTTTTGAAACAAAGAAGGGCATCAGTCCACATATAATCAAGCTTTGTATTTTCAGAGAGCTTCTCCCATCTCGTGGCAGCCACGCTAAGACAGAAATCACATCTTCAGTCCCTCATGTCCTCTGTAGCTCTTCCAAGTCCTGTGTGTATGTGATAGGATGGAGTGATCCGTTGCTTTTTTGATTGTTGTGGGCTGCTGTTACTGATGGGTTGGGCAATATTGTTGGGATCCATTGCCCAGTGTTAGCAGGGGGTCAGAGGGGAAGAGGTGCATTTTGTTTTCCATTTCATCTGATTTCATTACAGCTGAACCCAAAGACAGGAAGCATTAGGATGTCCTTGAGGCTCAGCCCACTGTACTTCAGGACTTGGGTTTTCTCTTAGGTTCCCCCATAAGTTATTCTGCAAATAATCCATAGAGAGTCTAAATTCTCTAGCCATGTGGAAAGGAGCTGTAGGTTCACTTATTCAACCTCTTCTTTTCTACTAAAGAGAAAAACTGGTGCCCAGAGAGTCAGCATGTCTTTGGGGTTCATAATAAACTCAGGGCCAGAAACAGTTTCTCTTTAAGTTCATGTCTGCTCTCGTTGCCCAGAGTACAATTGGAAAATGTTCCTTTACTTTGGTTTAAGTCCTGTGGTAGCATTTCTAGCATATTCCTTGGGATTACTTAAGTAAACTCATTAGTAAGGTTAAAATAAGGTGTGCATGTGTGAGTGTGTGTGTGTGTGTGTGTGTGTGTGTGTGTGTTTATGTTGGGGGGTGGGAGGGCTGATGTTTCTTAATTTCAGAATATCTTTCTTTCTAGTTTCCTTCATTAACACCAAAGCTGCAAAAGTTTACAGATTCACTACGACAGAGAGCAATCAGAAACAATCTAAATATCCATCAAAAAATAAATTGGGGTACATCCATAAATATGATGGGACTTTTTGTTGTCATGACAGAGAAGGACACGAATCATTGATGTTAAAACCATAGTTAATATTTACTGAGCATTTATTAAGCTCAGATACTAAAAGTCTTACATGGAATATTTCGTTTAAGCCTGAGGACCACATCATAGATGGGTTCTATTTTTCCTGGGGCTTAAAGAGTTTGAGTATTTTCTTATTTTACTCTAAAGTTTAGGCTTTTCCCCCATCCCACTCCCCCCAGAACCTACGCATTTCATCTTTTTGCTCTCCCAACTTATGTGGAAATGTCTGCAATAGGTCATTGTGAAAAACAAAACAAAGCTGGTACATATTATTTTTTTGAATGTGCGTAATTGTGTGTGTGTGTTATTTGTATACAAGTTTCAAAGTTTTTGGAACTATATATATACTGAAGCCATCTCTCTATTATCTGGGCAGTGGGTTTATGGATAATTCTCACTTTCTTTATATTTTCTATGTCACGGGTATTATTTCCTAATTACTATATATACATGCATACCTATGTGTAACTCTTTAAAGTTAACATTTAAAAGGTAAATAAAATAATAACTTAAGTTACAGTAACAAAGCCA
The DNA here is from genome assembly GCA_004023965.1 of Spilogale gracilis. Taxonomy (NCBI): domain Eukaryota; kingdom Metazoa; phylum Chordata; class Mammalia; order Carnivora; family Mephitidae; genus Spilogale; species Spilogale gracilis. The sequence goes on from PITA01004237.1 coordinate 86,124, forward strand.
CCAGTTAGAAAGGGAAAACCCTATGAAATGAAGTAGGAAGAACTTCCTCTAAAAAGAGCACCCTAAATACTTGACTTCCTGAATTCAGCTTCTATGTTCTTTTTCTGTTTTCAAAATAGCGTGTGGTGGTGAACATCGGCTGTGGTCCCTTCCCAGATACTATCCAGCCCTCCCATGCGGCGTCACTGGGGGTGCCTCGGGACCCCATCTGAACAGCCAGCTCCAGAGCTTCTACTTATGACCCTGGTTCAACCTGCCTTGATTTTCCACAGGGAAGCTGAAGTGGAAATTAGCCTTTTGGAAAGGGATTTTCAAAGTAGACTTCACTCCAACTCGGCAAATAATTAACTTTTCATCCTCTCATAAAATTTAGACTGTGGCTGGTTCAAAGCCCAGGACCCCGGGCCTTAATTGAATTAACTCGGTTTTCCATCCTTGTGAAGGATCATTCCAAACCATAACATTTAGCCAGGGCTGCCCTTCCTGGCGAGAACATAAGTGCCCATTGAAAGGAGGATCGCGGAGTCAGGACTGCGGCACGCAAATTGGGCTGGAGTGGAAAATGGGACACTCTCCGAAGGGGACAAAACACTTTCTGTTTCCTATGCTTTAAAGTTCAGTTCGAATCCGACGCAGCACAACTGTGACCTAAAGCAAAGATAGCCATCCCTCCACGGCTCCCCGGCCGTGGCCGCGGGGTCCATCCTGACTTGAGGCCTCCTTCCCCACGCCATGGCCTGCCCATCACCTCCTCCCAGACCTAATTTGCTCCCGCCCTCCTTACCTCTGGCTCCCTGATTTGGGCCTCACTCAGGTCCCCCTCTACAAAGGCATCCCTGGCCCTCTGCCTTCTGAAATTAACCCACCTTGCCAATTTCAGATCAAAATTTCTTATGCAAACAGGAAGCCCCAAAAGTCCGGAGGGGAGTCGTTCTCCAAAATGGAGCGAGTTGAAACAAGACATTCTCTTGTTATTTGGTTGTACGTCAAAAAACTGCATGTACACACGAGGAGCTAAAATAGTCCTAACAGCAATACGAGGAACAATGGGCTCCCAATTAAACTGTAAGTCCCCTGAGGGCAGAGAATGGGCTCCTCCGCATTATGTTCTCCAGCTGCCTTGGCACCTCGCTCAGCGTGACTCACGTGCTCAATAAATACTTGGCTGATGACACATTGTCTGCAGGAGACAAGGACTTCTCCCATGCCTGAAACCTGGCACCATTTAGATAAGAAAATGTGGCTTTCACTAATTTAAAAATCTGGAAAGCTACATTTATAAAGCAGTTAGACATGTTTTTTCTTTTCTTTTGAAAGCTTTCTGGTCTTGGACTGTGACGCTTCTGCATTTGAGGTAATCTCTTAAAGACCACTGAAATCTACTCAACCACAGACAGGCACGCTGAGCTTTGGCATTAGCGACCCGCGGAAGGAAATGTAGAATTAACTTCTAATATTGAAACTGACACTTCGGCTTCATTTCTGGGATGTTGCAGGGAAGAGTCTCTCTGTGTGGAATGAGAAATATAATTTGTAATTCAAGGTCAGTGGAGGAAAACCCCTGGGTTTATTTTATTTGGACCGTGTTTCCATGATGTCGCTGCTAAACTGAAATTTTTATTTGTGCCAGTTTACGTGGTGGATCTGTGCGAACCCCATTTTGAAAGAGGTCTTTGTGGTGTATCTGGAGGCTTTGGGAGGTGATGCTTTTGTCTGTACAAATATGATCAGAAGGCTATGCGTATGGATTTATAAAACAGTGATTGGGGTGCCTGGGTGACTCAGTTGGTTAAGCGACTGCCTTCGGCTCAGGTCACGATCCCAGAGACCTGGAATCCAGTCCCACATCGGGTTTCCTGCTCTGCGGGAAGCCTGCTTCTCCCTCTCTCAGTCCCTCTACTTGTGTTCCCTCTCTAGCTGTGTTTCTCTCTGTCAAATAAATAAATAAAATCTTTAAAAAAAACCAAAACACCAGTGACTAAGTTCCATAGCAAAGGAGAGTGCCTTCCCGGAAGAGGATGGGTTAATAGCCAGAAACTCAGCCCAGCTTCCAAGAAATTCGGTCCCTTTTCTTAGCTCCGCCCCTATAGCCTGGTCCCCACCCGCTGCCCCTTCTGCTTCTGCCTTAGTCTCTCCCTGTAGCTCCGAGCTAAATGTCTTGCCCTCCAGCTCTTAGGCACTGTATTTTTCCAGGCTATATGTTACCCTAACATATGTGACCTCAACAATGTGGTCTATCGGGTTTAAGAAAAAGTCCATGAAAACAGTAGAAGCAGGTGAAAGATGGCAACCTGACATTTTATAGAGAGAAAAGTGACCTTTATGAGAGATGGTACCTGTGGGTAAATATCGGAGAGCTGAACACGGGTGGCTGACCTGCCAACTTAGGAGCCGCTCATTATTTTTATTAGGAAAATAAAATTGGAGTTGGGAGTGGCTGGCCCTTCAGGATCCCTTCCAGACAAGGAGGTGGTGAAAATGTCCACCGGTTATTGCACATATCTGACAGCAAACAGGAGAGCTTAGTCTCTCCTGTTTATCACAAGCCTGTCAACTCTGCATAAATAAGAGGTTGTGAGACTTGATGCGAGAATCAGGTAAAGAGGAAAGTATACAGGAAGCTTCATGGGTGTTAGAAGGGGGACAGGATGATGATGGCGATGATGGCGATGGTGACGACGATGATGACAACAGTCCTGAATTGTCCTTCTCGGTGCCAAGCTCTTTCACATGCTTTATCTAATCAAATCCAGACAACAACCCTATGCAATGGGATCTGTTCTTAACCTAATATTATAGGGACAGGGAAAAGTTACTCTGTCCAGACGATAGTCTGGGTCTAGTGGGTCTAGAGTTTATATTCCTAATGAGCCTGGACTTGGGGAGCCCACAGCAACATCACCTCTCATTTTTTGTTTCAAGTTCTCCTCATTCGTGTTTTTTTGGTGTTTTTTGTTTTGTTTCGTTTTTTTGTTTTTTTGTTTTTTTGAGAACTCTTCCACCTGAGCCTGATTCTTTTCTTTGGGAATGAATGTTTAGAGCTCAATTAGGAAGTATCAGGAGGCCATTCTTCCAATAAGCAAGGGTAGAAAGGCAAATGCCTGCCACCAACCTTGCCCAAACGGGAGATAGACATGCGCTGTGCATTCCTCTTCTGAGCTTCAAAATGTTTGGAAAGCCACCTGCAAATTTATTATTTATCATTTATTATTCCTACCCGTGCCAGGCTTTGCCTTAGAGCCATGGGGTAGCCCTTGTTTCTCCCACAAAAGAAATGGACCACACTGGGGCAAACACTCATTCTTTCCTACTTTCTAGCAGGGTGATGCGGCATTAAGTGTGGCTGGGTTTCCAGTCACAGAGTTTATTTAAATCTTGGTGGGAAATCTCAGCTGCTCTGAGCCTTGCTTTAGGCACAGATCCATAAGCCAGCGGCAATAATAACTACTTCAAGGGGGTACTTAGGAGGTCTAAACGAGTTTTTTTTTTTGTTTTTAATTGAAATATCTCTATGAAAGTTCCTGGCAGGGGCGCCTGGGTGGCCCAGTTGGTTAAGCATCTGCCTTCGGCTCAGGTCATGATCCTGGGATCCTGGGATTGAGCCCCACATGAGGCTCCCTGCTCAGTGGGGAACCTGCTTCCCCCTCTCCCTCTGCCTGCAGCTCCCCCTGCTTGTGCTCTCTCTCTTTCTGACAAATAAATAAATAAAATCTTAAACAAAAAGAAATCTGGCATATCAGATGTACTCAATGAATGATGTCATGCGTTATCAGCATTATTATTATGGTTGTTTTTCAATACGATTTTCAGCCAAAGTAAAGGGTATGTGTGGGACCACGGTGCGGCATGAAGTCTCTAACTAAGCTGACCAACTTGGGAGCATCAGTGTGCCCAGAAATGGGATAATCAGCCGCCACTACAATCTTGTGATTTCCCATTTAGGAGGCGACTCTGAGTTGCCTGGCTCGTTTCCGTGCAGACGGGCAGCCCCAGCCCAGCCTTCACATGACAAATGCACGTGTTAGACCAATGGTAATGACCAAATCCCAACCCAAGAACTGAGTCCAAGTCAACGAAACGAGTGCAGTTCCGCCTCCGAATCCCTTGTTAATCCTCGGCATGTACCCAATTTTAACTTTTCCTAAGACTTTTATTTTCTGAGATTGATTATTTTCAGCAGACGGATGGGGTGTCTGCGGCAAGGCACTGCTCCTTGTACCCACAGCTCATATTTCATTAGATAAATATTCCACATGGGCACCCAGGCCTGGGAGAAGCTTTGAGGATAGAAGTCAATCAAGTCCGAGGGAGGGAGAGTTGGAGACACTGGATTCAGTGTTGTAAAAGAGCACACTGCCCAGAGATGTCTTTGTTTGTTTACTCAGATATTACACAAGTAAAGAGTCAGGTGTCCCACTTAGTCACATGTCCATGCTAAGATATTGAATTTATACAGGAACTGTCTTTGGAGAGAAATAAAGCATACCTTTTAAATAGTTGAAGATAGATATGGAATACTTTTGTGTCTTGAAAATGGGCTTCAAATAAACACTCCCCCCCCCCCCACAAATGTTTTGGTTCTGAAATCTTCTTCAGGCAGTGTGGATTTTCTCTTCCAAAAAAAGCTATGGTTGTGTAGATACCACACTTGCAAAGGTTGACTTAGTTAATGTAGGGTCCCAAGAAGTATGCTTTTGCTGGATACCAGCTGCTTTATTGTGTTTGCTCTCATCATGGAGAGAAAGGATGATAGTGTAGACAAGCAAGTGTGTGCACATGCGTGTGCACAAGGCTGTAGGAAGCTGGAGTAAAGTGTCCACAGGTGAGTCGACAAATTAAAACGAACAGTTCTCCTGCAACAACCAAAAAATGCTACCCAAACTCAGTGTTCCTGATACATAAATATCTTAAACGAATCCATGAATAAACTCCAAATAACAGAAATACGGTCCAAGGGAATGAACAGAGAATTTACAAAAAGAAAAGTACAAATGTCCAATACGTATATGAAACATGTTCAATCTTAATGGCAATAAAAGAAAGGAAAAAAATAACATGGCCTTCTGTTTTCACCCATCATTGGAGATTTTAAATGATTTTTAAACTTTTACAGTAAGTGCAGGGTGACAGCAATGAGGCCAGCTCTCTCTTCTTCCAACAGCACCCTTTTTTAAAGTTATTATGGCTTAATGAGACTTTTTTATTATCTGGTAGTTCTTTAATCCATATTGCTTGTATTTGCTTCCAGAGATATATGGGTCATTTTTGCATGCTTTCCCCCCAATAAACTTTAGAGCTGTTTTTCATCAAAATATACCTTTGTGTTGTGACTGGGTGAGCATTAATCATATATATTAATTTAGAAAGAAATGACACAAGACCATTACCCATCTTCTGAACACGTGTGGTGCTTATGTGAACAGTGCTTGGTCCTCTCTCTTGTCACTTCATCCAGGACAAGAAGCAGGGACACTGCAGACTGAGCTCCCGCGGGGTGACTGACATGTCATTGTAAATTAATAATCATGGGTCAAATTAACTAACTCATAAATGAAGGAGTGATCCAAGTGACAACAGCAATGACCAAAAATGAGTTCATTTCACTTGTGTCACTGTTGAGCTTCTGCCTGTTCATCAGGGATCCAGATACACTGTGGTCCTTCTGTTCCCGGTACGTCATGCATTCTTATTTCTCTGGGTCTAGATACATGCCTCCTCTCTCGTGGAATCACTTCTCTCTGTTCCCTTCACCTATTCGACGGTAAGGACTCATCTTTGGGTTACTTCCTCCAGGAAGCATACCCAGATCCTCCCCCCAAATTATTGCATGCAATAATTTACATGCACCCCACAGTATCAGTGTTTCCCCTATGATGACACAAGCAATCTCCTCCCTCTCCTTGGCCCCCAAACACACCTACTTTTTTTAAATAAAAGACAAGCAAGTAGGATGTCTCTGAAGCCAGGCTGCCAGGAGCCATGGCTCCATCATGCACTAGCTGTGGGACTTTGAAGAAAAGGTCTCGGTCTTCTCATATGTAAGAGTTTAACAGGGGCAATAAAAGTGTCTTCTACATAGGGCCACTATGAGGATCAAATAGATTGATGTACACAAAATATTTAGAGCAAAACCTAGCACAGAGCACGATGGAAGTGCCTGCTATCATGGTTACTTCTACAACTATCCTTGTATAAGCTATTCTATTCTAAGTTGCCAGAACATAGATAGTGTTAGTCATTGCTTCTCTCCAATGCCTAGAGCAGAGCTGGATATATAATATGTACTCAGTAAATATTTGTTAAGCTAATGACTTGGCATATTAGATCTACCCTGGCTCTACTCTTTAAGGCAATGCTTTATTAATGGATGATTTCATTGACTATCCTGGTAAAATGGTATATTGCATTCTTGGTAAGCTGTCTGTCGTTTACGTTGAAGATGGGTTGGAGATACTTTTGTCTTTCTTTCTTCCTGCTCTTCTGGGTTGCAGCCTTTAACATTTAAAGTTGTCTAATGAGCTGCCGAGAAGGTAGTGAGACCTCTATTTCTCGATAGTGAAGTCCCTATGTCACTCGAGGTCTTGATCCGATAAAGGGTTAGACTGGATGATGTGTCCAGGTCTGCGATTTGTGACCCTATATCCTTGTTCTCAGAGTCCTTTAATAAGGACAATTAAATAAAGCCTTTAGCTGTCTGGTTTTCTGCCTAAACCTTATTAAGGTTAAATGCATTTTACATACGTTTAAGACGACTCTTGCAATGGTAAATAGAACCTTACTGCTTTCCCGACTCTTGTGGGAAGACCCTGTGATGTCAGGTACTCGAAATGCATTTAAATCCACGCTGCAATCATTTGCTGCTATACCACATACTTTACCAGTCACTTAACTTGGTCGATTTTTAATAATACAAATATATTGTAAAAAGCGACACTGCAATTTGAACAAGGGCCCATAAATGCTTTACTAACCTCAAATCTGGAAAAGAGAAAGTGCATTTTTCCCCCCTGCTGCCTGCAGATCTAAAAATAAAGACTCTGAGAAGGCTTCTGGGCAAGATGTCAGGAAGTCTGAGCTCTAGTCTTGGTTCTCCTATTGATAAGATGGGAAGAGGGCTTCACATTTTTTTCTGCATATAGAACTTCAAAGTGCAATGTAGCTTTTTTCAGTCACTGGAGTTTAAGGGATGCCTGGAGCTGAGCCTTCTCTTGCAGCATGCCGTTCTCTGATGTACCAAAGAGCTCCTGAAATAGATCCCAGCCTCTCACAGAGACCCAGAGCTGGAAGGAACACTCTGGCTTGGTCCAGCTATGCAGATGAGTTCAGAGCCTGGGAGAAAACAGGATGTGGGCTCCTGAGAATTGTAATAAAGACAGAAAGCATTTGCCTCAGCATTGGGGTTTCTGGGTGAGGTTCTGCCTCTGTCACCCAATGTCCCTTCACCACGACATAAACAGGGAGAATTCTTCCCACCTAAAGGAGGAAATTATTCCATGATTTTATCGCAAATGCCTAATTTTGATTTCCAGCTCAAGATGTCTCTGTTTTCTTTTGCTGCTGCTGATGGGTTTTCCAAAGAATCCTGCATCTCAACTACTGAGAGAAAAAAAAACGTTCTTTCTAAACAAGACAAAAACGAAAAATCCATCAACACCTCACTCCTATGCTCACTCTGATGGTCTTGTGTCCATATCTGTGTGATTTTGAGTCCACAATAAAAAATTACATGTTTACAGCAACGTATGCGGACCTTTGCTGATACCTTCATGAACCTCCCACCTTCTCTACATTAGCCCCCCTGCTCTACCTGCTCACCACACCCAGTTATCTTCCTTTCATACTCTCTGACATAATTTGAGTGATTATTTGCTAATTGGCTCTCTCCATTTCTAGATGTAAAAATCCATCAAACCAGTGAGTGCGTCTGTCTTGTTTACCAACTTTTTTCCCCTGCAGCCTACATAATGGTTGGAATACCACACATCCAGGAAATTCCTAGTTCAGAAAGTTCAACATAAAACATTGTGCCAGTGGTGTGGGCATCTGAACGCTAGAGTTCTGATTAAGATAAGACTTCCCTGGGCGCCTGGGTGGCTCAGTTGGTTAAGCGACTGCCCACGGCTCAGGTCATGATCCCAGAGACCCGGGATCGAGTCCCACATCGGGCTCCCTGCTCGGCGGGAAGCCTACTTCTCCCTCTCGCACTCCCCCTGCTTGTGTTCCCTCTCTGGCTGTGTTTCTCTCTGTCAAATAAATAAAATCTTAAAAAAAAATAAGACTTCCCATTTTTCTCATTGATTTACTGATACCAGTTAAGTGCCGATTCTTTTGGAATTCTTGTTTGCATTTTTTTTTTTTTTGGCTAATGTGAATATGGATATAGAAGTTTTTAACTTTTGTACAGTCAAACTCATTGAGGGAAAAAAAAATGTGCCATCTTAACCTTTATATCCTCTCAGCACGGAGCAGGTTCAGTGTGCTACTTTCAATTCAGTTCTTCAGAAATTCGTAAGAAAATGAAAAATATTTGGGGTTCAGTTTTGATGAAGTAGAAGAGAGCGTACAGTGGGGTCTTCCATCCCCCTTAAGTTCAGCGTCTGTGCTGTACGCAGCTGGGGCTTGATCTGGGGTAGAATCATTGATCCGGTAAACGGTACAGGATGGGGGCAGCTGGATTTAAGGCGCACACACATCGGTCTATGGTTAGTGAAGGGATCGGTTTGAGAATTCTTGGCAGTACTTGGTAGAAATACATCACCTCTCTCATATCTTAATGGACCTTTTTATTTTCCTTTTTCATTTATCCTTCACATTCTTTTCCTTCTCCTCTTCCGTCTGCATTGCGATTTTCTGCTGTTCTAGGACAAATAGTAGAGAATATCCCAAAGTATTCTGAAATGTTGTACCATTCAGAGACTCGGCCAAATCAACTTTGGTCATTTTTGATCAGGTTGGAAGAGGTTCAATTTTCAAAAGTTGAAGGCATTACTAGGGCAAACCTATGTGGAGTCCTTTCTATTCCTTGCTAAGTATCCAGAAACAGGAAACAGGCATTTTGATCTTTTTTTTTTCCTTTTCTTATTTTTTGTTCAAGTAACCACCATGCTAAATTAATTATATAATTTCCTAATTTATTTGGAATGTGTACTCATAGAGCTATACATGTATATATCTATCTGTACTTCTAAGAAAAAATGCAGTCGATAGTTACCAACTTTTTAAAAGTCGCTTAATTCCAAATGCTGCTAGCAGACCTTTTCCAAAAGCAAAAGAACCTGAGAAGGGTAGGTTTAGCGTGCTGTGAGGATCTGATTTTATAGCTCACTTACCTTGCTCACTCCACCTTCATCTCTGGCCTGGGATCATACCTGATAAGGCACTTGGGTAATTGGTTCTGGTTTCAACTGAAGTCTTGCAGCCCCACTTGATTTATTTAGACTTTTTGGTTACATACTAAATGCCAACCTCCAATATGAGATTTCTATTTTCCAGGTTTGCTGTCTTTCTCTTCCTGTGGTTTGCAGATTGAGAGGGGAGACTCATCTTGAAAGGGGGGGCTGTTTTGTCCTGTTGGAAAATACCTAGATAAATGCAAATGGGGCTGACCCCAAGTCATTTGACCATGGGATTTTCAGGCACCTCAGAGGAATCAGTACTGTTTCTAATCGGTCTGGCCAGCAATATTCTGTGAGCACTCTTTTCAAGGTTTAAGACTTTGAACAGTCTGATGGATACAACTGCTCTTAAATGATGTTCTTTTGACATTTTGTAAATAAGCCTTTATTTTTTGGAGAGGAACCAAGATAGTTCTGCTTGTGTTAAATTCAGCCTCATATAAGGTTTTTCATCTTGAAAAAAAAACAAATAAAACAAACCAAACCCTAAACCATATTGGGTTCTGATTTTCTTTCAATATTTGAAACTGTGGATGAATCAAGAAACCGTTTAATCCAGGGCACCTGGGCGGTGCAGTCGGTTAAGCGTCAGACTCTTGGTCTTGGCTCAGATCATAATCTCAAGGTCGTGAGACTGAGCCCCATATCAGGCTCCGCACTGAGTGTGGAGTCTGCTTGAGATGATCTCTCCATCTTCCTTTGCACCCCCACCTCTGTCTCTCTCTCTCTCTTGTAAGTAAATAAATAAATCTTTAAAAAAGACCAGTTTAATTCAAATTCTTTTAACAAATGTAGGAAATATCTCACTTTCAAAGGGGGCTGGGCAGAATTCAATAGACCCTAAGAGCGTTTGTTCCTGCCCCTCTGTCTCTCTCAGTCTCTCTCTCCCTCTCCCTTTATCTCTGCCTCTCTGTCTCTTTCTTCTCTTTTCCTTCCAGCCCCTACAAAAATGAGGAAGAAGGATAAGAATGTTATTTAGCTGGAACTGCCTAGCACTGAGTAAAGTTGAACAAACATGACTCTTTCACAACGAAATGTAAATTTGCCTAAGCAGTGATGCCAAACATTTTTTTCTTTCCCTCTCAATGGTAGCAATAATAGAGAAATATATTGGCCCAGTGATCAGCAAGGAACCTTGCCCAACTCCTGGTCTTAATGAAACACACACACACAAATGCACACACGTGCATATACATGTGTATGCACATACAAACCAGCGAGTTCCTCGTGGACTGGCGGTAGGTCAGTGTCTTCATCAGTAAGTCTTTAGTTAACTCTGTCCCACCTTCTTCCTTCCCTAATCCCACCCCTAGTCTTATTCCTATTCTCTGCCTTCTCTTCTTTTCATTTCTTATTCTGTCTTCCATCCTGCTCCCCTACTCCTCCATCACTGTTTTCTGGGTGAAATATTCTTGATCTTTCCCCATGAGGTGATCTTTTCTACTTGAGTATATATCAGATCCAAAGTATAAACAATGGCATTCCCTGGTTAAATCCACCTTGATAAGGTTCCTGATGGGTTTCCTTCCCTCAAAGAGGGTAAGTTAGACACAGAGATTCTACCTTCTCATTACTGGGGCTTACTCTGTGAGCTATGCCTCCCCTCTACCTAGGAGTCATCTTGATGAGATTTTCAGTTTGAGTATAATGAGGTTTGGCCTCCAGATGAGATGTACTGGATCAACACACCTGGCTGGTGCCCAGATGTCTACACACCTGTCCCACATATCCCTCTGTAGCCATGTGTTGGGTTTGCTTGTGTCCACTGGGCCTGGCCTGAGTGGTGGTGGTGAAATAAAGCAGGTATGTCTCATGTTCCTACAGTAGTGAGAATGTCAGGGGTGACAGGGATTGGAGGCCTCTGGTACTTTGACCAAGGAACACAGGGCCTTGATATTCAAAGACAGTGACGGTGGTTTTCAATGTCTCTGAAGTGGTAGATCCTTGAGCTCTGTCTCCCAATCCCCAGAATACCAAAGTCTAGGCAGCTGCTGTGGGCGGATGATGATACAGAAATGAATATATTCACTGTGAATCCCTTGGTATTGAATTGAAAGCCCTTTGATATGAAATTCAAAGTATCATAGGAAATACAGTGTCATTCTGTCTATCTTTATCTCTCTACTGAGAATTTCACCCCAACGACTATAGGTGGACTATTATTTAATTTTCTTTAAAAGCAGTTCTAAAAATAGATCTTGGGAAATACTTTAAATAATCTTCTCTGGATATGTCTCTTGCTATTTGGCCTTTTGTAGTATTTTTCCTTCTTTCTAATTGAAGGATCTCATGCTTTAACACATTGTTTTTTTCCCACTGAAATTGGCTTATTACAGCTGATGAATTGGCCTTCCAAAATGTTAATTCAACCTTACCCTGTTCCTTCCAGCCATCAGTCAAGCTGGATTAGATTTGCCCAGTTGATAATTTCCAGTTCCAGTTCTGTGGGTCTAGTCTTCTCAACTTGTCATCACCTAAAATATTAGTTTTAAATTGGATAATAAAGATACATTACATCTCTATCAAGTGCAGATAAAATAGCCTAATATTTTTATAGCCCTGTCCATGAAATGACTTTAGGGAACTTTCCAAAAATACTCTTCTCCCCTGAAACACCGATGAATCACAAGCGATCATCTCAGTCATCCTTAATAAAATGAATTATGTCCGGTTTTCTGGGTCCTTGTTTATCTGTTGAACATAAATCTCCAGTGTGAGAAATCTGGACCCCAGTCCCTTCCCTCCCCACCCAACAAGCAAAAGTTTCCAAAAAGAAGTCTTCTCATACTGTATTAATTGCTCCAATTTTTTTCAACCAGTCTACTCTTCTGCGGCCAGGGATGGAAGGAGGATTTAATTGATAAATTCTTAAATTTGGAACATAACTCCACTGGAAGTTTCCTTTTGTATGTTGCTGCCACCATTTGGAAAGTTATTTGCCTTGTTGGCTGAAAGTTACTTGGTGCCAGTGGGAGTGTGGGGAAGGGAGAGGGTTGTAGAAAGAAAGGACCCTGACAGGGACTGTTCAAGAATGATATTGGCTGATCGATGAAGAGGGCTGAAGGCATGAACAATCAGGAAGAATTTACCTCATTCTTGTGGCAAAAGCTATGTAGTTAGCATAGTTGAATATACAGTATCATTCTATTTGTGATGCTGTGTAGCTGAATAGTTATCAGACCAGCTTTGGAACCAGATTGCCTGGGTTCAAATTCCAGTAATACCTAACAGCTGTGTGATCTTGGGAGAATTACTTAGCCTCCCTGTGTTTCACTTCTTCAACTAAGAAAGAAGGTTTTAAACTCCTATGTTGTAGGATTTTGAGAGAATTCAATGTTAACATAAATATATGTTGGCCCATAGCGAGTATCCAATAAATGTCAGCTACTTATGGTTGGATGGAACGTCTGGGTTCCCTCTACAGGGAAGTAATTCACCTCAACTGGGGGATATGAACTTAGGACCACAGGAAGGAACCAGTGTATTAAATGGTCTGGCCTGGGGGTGCCTGGTTGACTTAGTCCATTAAACATCCAATTCTTGGTTTTGGCTCAGGTAATGATCTCAGCATCCTGAGATCAAGCCCTGCGTTGGGCTCCACCCTGGGTGTGGGGCCTGCTTAAGATTCTCTCTCCCTCTCTCTCTGCCCTGCTGGAGTTTGCTCTTTCTCTCCAAAAATAAATTAATAGATAGATAAGTAGACAGTCTGGGCTGAACTCATTCAACTGAAAGATCTGATTGACACTTGCTTCCTCAATTAATTTCAGTTTGAACATTTTAAGATGATGTGTCTTATAAGAATTAATGATTTGGGCTATGTTAGTAGCCCATCTGTCCTTTCATGCAGGGAATATTTGCAGATTATGTACTCTGTTCCTAGCCCATGGGGAAATAAAGATACAAAAAGGCAAAGAGTGCCCATGAAGAAATCGTGGCATAATGTTGAATTAGTGATAGGTATCAGTGATAGGGTTGTCAAACAAAATTCAGGAAACCATAAAATTTGACTTTCAGATAAACAATGAGTAGTGTTTTGGCCTAAGTATATCCTGGATCTTGCACATCCTTTCTCGTGATCTGATGAGTCCCACTGACCTTTCCCTCTCTTCTTTTAGCTCTGCAGCCACATAGTCCTTGGTAGGACCAGGCACACTAGGTGGATTTACTCACTGGAGCCTCAGATAAACCCCATTCCTCATGACAGGGGATAATGATTAAGCCAAGAACACTTTAAAGAAGTTCTCCAAATCTAGACCAAAACTTTGTACGTGACAGGCGTTTTTCCCCAATGTCTATAAAATCTGCTACATATTACTTCTCTCATGCAATGTTTTTAACCAGTGGCACTTTAGTCAAAATAAAATATCTTCCTAAAATAAAACTATTTCTACGTTTTCCACAAGTTCCCTGTGGAAATCCGGGGGCTTGGGATCTACCTAGAGAAGAGCAGCAGGATTTGTACAATACCTTTTAGATCTGCCCCCTCATATATTTGCATACATATACATATATATGCATATATACATATATGAAACAGTGCTCACCCCCTGGGGAGTCAGTGACTGCTTGTTCACTCCTTAAGCAGTGCGTGCTGATTAACTGGGACCTCCCTTCGCTGCCTTGAAGGTCTTGCACCTGAGTGTGTGTGCTCTTTGGGGATCTAACTGAATCCTCCCAGACTGGGTGGTTTCCTGTCTGGGCTGAACTCGCAAAACAAGGGAGCCAGGGGAGCTGAAAATAGCACTTGGCCTGATGGCTCAGTCATTGACCAAACTTGGAAAAGTTCTGGATTTGGAGGAGAAGAGAACACCCCAATGTCAACAAGGTATTGAATGGATTGACCAATGATGTCACAATCTTAGGGAATGGGAGTTAGCATTTCCCTGTTCGGCTGCTTCTCTTATTTTACAAAACTTCCAAGATTTAAGTTCTTGTTTTATCTTGTTCTTCTTCCTGCACCCAACTCTGTCACCACCCCATTGCTGGCTACTTTAGTGCTGCACCACTCCACTAAAAAATACTTTGACAATTTCAGGAAATGCAATGACTGACATACTGTTGGTGTTCAATAAATGTTTGCTTAATGCACTGCAAACTGAAGAGTTTGCCACTATTGCCACTGTAGGTTGGTCAAAGTTGAGTTTTAGGAGAGAAAAAAAAATTCCATTAAATGTCCTAAAAATAAGTGGGAAGAGTCTCAATCCATGTCCCCAAAGAGGGTGAACTTCTGGGAACATGTGGCAAATCGGCTTGATTTATCCTACTCTTTCTCTAAGTTTAACAAAAAGAAGGGCTCTGCCCATGAAGTGATAAGTGGCCTTTATCTGTTATAAAATTCTGATGAAATCCCCATCCATGTCCCGGTAGTCTCTCCATATATTATATCCCAAGAAATAACTAGGTTCACCAAATCTTCGTTACAATGTAAGGCACAACTGCTTCATGCATGTGTTGAGTCCTAATTAATTGTCACTTGTAAAGTAATTTGTGGTCTGAACAAGAGATTCCATGAGTATATATATATTTTTTCCCTTCAACAAAATTTTCCACTGAGTAATGACTAACCTTTTTATTTCAGTGGAGCCACTGGTAACTGGTGAAATGAGAAGCCAAAGCTCAACAGCCTAGATTTTGCTGCTGTGGTCTTGAACTATTTCCATTTCCTCTTTAGAAACATCAGGCTGCATAATTTTTTTTGTGTGTCTGCTGAAAAACTCTAGTTTGTCATTTTTTCTTCCACCATTTTGGGGTTATTTTTTTCTTGGCTGCAGTGGAAACTTTCATACTAGGCTACCCTGAAAGTGATCCAATATTGAAGAGGGTTAGAGATGAACAGTAGATTATTTTCAGAGAGTAAAGCAAATTACAAGTTGTAATTTGGGGACTTCTAATAAAATAGAAGAAATGTTTGTTGAATATCAGATCTTTAAGTCTTTAAGTCACATGATAATTTATCAATAACTTCTTTTCTTTTTTGCTGTGTACTTCAACACATGAAGAATGTTTAGATGTAAGTCTTTGTGGACCCACATATTAGCTGAGTTTCAACAGTCTTGCTAGTATAATAAATACAGATAATAACAAGTGTTGGTGAGAACGTGGGGAGACTGGAAGACTCCTACATTGTGGATGGGGATGTAAAATGGTATAGCCATTTTGGAAAGTAGGTTGGCAGTTTCTTAAATATAAATTTACCAAATGAGGTAATAATTCCACTTTCAGATATTTACCCAGGAGAAATGGAAACATATGTCCACACAGAGATTTGTACATGAATGTTTAAAAAAGCATTATCCATAATGGTTAAAAAAATGTAGCATTTATACTAGTAGGCATTTACCCAAAGGATATAAAAATACTGATTTGAATGGACACAGGCACCTCAATGAGTATAGCAGCGTTATACATATAATGGAATATTACTCAGCCATCAAAAAGAATGAAATCTTGCTATTTGCAGTAATGTGGCTGGAGCTACAGAGTTACCATGCTAAGCAAATTAAATCAGTCATAGAAAGACAAATACTATATTATTCCACTCCTATGTGGAATGTAACAAGCAAAACAGATGAAAATAGGGAGGGGGAGAAGGAGGGAGAAGCGAACCAGAAAATAGACTCTTAACTATGGGGAAAAAACTGAGGGTTTCCAGAGGGGAGGTGGGCAGGAAGATGGGTTAAACTGGTGATGAGTATTAAGGAGGGCACTTGTAATGAGCACTGGGTGTTGTATATAAGTGATGAATCACTAAATTCTACACCTGAAACTACTATTACACTCTATATCAACTAGAATTTAAATAAAAAATTTGAGAAAAAAAAAAAAACCCAAACAACTCAAATGTCCATCAAACAAGAGATAAACAAAATGTGGAATACCCCCTATAATAAAATACTGTCTGGCATTAAAAAAGAACAAAATACTGATACATGTTATAACATGGATGAATCTCAAAAATATAATGCTCAATAAAAGAAGTCATCTGTAAGGGACATGTATAGAACTATAAATAGTCCCTCAGTCTATTTATAGGAAATGTCAACAAAAGACCAATGTATAAAGACAGAAAACAGAATACTGGTTGCCTACTGTTGTGCATGGTTTTTACTATTAGTTCTATACCTTTGGGCATAATCCTCTGTTGGAGTTTACCAGGTGGCAAGATTTGATTCATAGATCTCTAACTTAATGAGGTTTTGTGAGTTTCCATGTTGTTGAGAGCTTTAGTGGGGCAACTCTTTAAAGCCCAATTTGCTTTGCATACCTGGAGCTTGATGATATTTGCCAAGTGGAAGGAGAAGAAGAACACAGCACCCTGGTACATCCTTCACAAACAGACCTTATTACAATTTGACCAGCCTTTGGTCTTCCCCCAGTAGACAGGTTGCTTGGGTAATGTGGTCTTCTGTCTACAGCCACGGGATGTTCTATCTATCAGGAATGGCAACTGGCAGGTTTTTCTAGGGGCTATTCGGCAAGGTTACATCAGCAGCTCCCTGGCATTTGACCTGGAGGCACTCAGGAGATGCCTTCCTTTGGAATATATTTGTGGAAAACTGGGTTTATTAGGACAAGATTGCTTCAATACAGTACAGCTAATTCCCCATTTATCTAGAAATTTTTGAAAACATAGTCAATTTCCCTCTTCATTTTTTTTGTGTGTGAACTAAACCTATGCTTTCAGTAGCATTTTTATGGCTTATTGTGCTTTATATTTTACACCTTATAAGATAGCTGGGGAGTGACATAGTGTGGCCCAAGGGGATATGTTTGCTTTATTGACATGCTTTCACATTACAGTGTTTTAGGTGGTGTTTACTGTTGTCACCATGGGACCTCTTGATAAATGGTCCAAGTGTCTCTACATCAGAAGGTGGGAGACATTGAGAGGATCAAAGAATCCTGTCCATAATCATGACCTCTCACAGAAATGGTGCATCCTGAGACCTCTTTTCTGGCCATTGTGAAGTGCTCTGTGTTCCTGGCCTTTATTCTCTGTACAACCAAGCATTCCCTGAGATATTATTCCATGGGGGTTTTTCTTAAATTGAAGAGTGGTTTTAAAAAATAATCCAAATCCGGGGGCGCCTGGGTGGCTCAGTTGGTTAAGCGACTGCCTTCGGCTCAGGTCATGATCCCGGAGACCCTGGATCGAGTCCCACATCAGGCTCCCTGCTCAGCGAGAAGCCTGCTTCTCCCTCTCTCACTGCCCCTGCTTGTGTTCCCTCTCTGGCTGTGTTTTTCTCTGTCAAATAAATAAAATCTTAAAAAAATAAATAAAAAATAAAAAATAATCCAAATCCATGAAGAAGTTTGAGTCTCCTAAGGTTCACAGCTCAACCTTGCCTCAAGGAGGGTTATCATTTCATTTCCTTTTCTTCTTCCAGATAAGACCACAGAAGCCCAAAGCTGATATGTGAGTTAGCTCAATTCCCACAGCAAATGTCTAGTAGAATCAGGGCTAAAGCTTAAACTCCTTGGTCTAATTCCTGAAAACACTACCTCCTATACTTAAAAATTACTGCAGGAATTATTTTGTTCAATTTTGGAGCTATCGGGCATTCTAGTTCCTCAGAGATAGTTGCTTGATACATTCTTCCTTAAGCATAAACTTTAAGTGGTCTGCTTTCTTTACCAATAAGCCCCTTCGGTGCTTCTCAGTCTTGCTGATAGATGTTCTTTTTAGTAACAGAAAATCAGATATGGAAGCTTTATTCATAAATGTTAACTGAAGAATCAAATCTAGTGGGCATTTGGCCGGCTCATTTGGTAGAGCATGCGACTCTAAATCTAAGCGTCATGAGTTCAAGCCCCACATGTGGCATGGAGCCTACTTAAAAAAAAATTAAAAATTAAAATTAAAAAAATAAATAAATAAAGAATCTAACTGAAGACTGGATTTGTGCACAAATATCTTTAACCTGTACCATAAAGATTAATGACTTTCTGGAAACTTAAGAATTCGCTGTATTTCCAGGCTCATAGCATTCATTATTGTCAATCTTCTAACACAAGTTTCTAGAGTTCTCTCAACTAATGGCTTCTGAAGTTGGAACGGTGTATTAGTCAATAGCATTTTATGTGTTTATTGGAACACACAATTCTAGTGATTTGGAAAAGCTTCACAAATTCTGCAGTTGAAGTATAGGTTGTTAAGAATATCATGTGCCTCTAAGTCAAAAACATTAAAAACAAAATAGATAGAAAAAGTATAGGTTGTTAAGAATATCATGTGCCTCCAAGTCAAAAACATTAAAAACAAAATAGACAGTTGCTATCTGAGAATAATTAGTTATAACATTGTTAGGTAGAAACTTTTCCTAATTTAAAAAAGTATATTTATTTATTTGAGAGAGAGAGAGAGAATGTGAGGGGAGAGGCAGGGAGAGAGACTCTCAAAGAGACTCCCCACTGAGCATGGGACCTGGCACAGGGCTGGATCTCACGACCCGAGAGATCAAGATGTGAGCCCAAATTCATAAATCAGAAGCTTAACTGATAGAGCCACCCAGGCACTCCAAATTTTCCTTAATTTTTAATCATACCCTATTTAATACCACATGAGCATGTTTAGAAAAGATTTGTCTTCAGTGGGAGTTACAATGATGCTCAGTTATTTCCAAGAAGAAAGTTTTAATATATTTGCATTTGCAAAAAGCAATTGAAGAAGCAGATCCTTCCTCAGGTGGAAAAAAAGTCCTTAAGGAGGCAAACCTGGGGAAAAGAGATAGGGATAAGAAACTAAGGATAAGCAACTAGGACCAATTCAAGGAGAGTCTGTTGGTTTGAAAGGCAGTCCACAAAGCAGGGAATAAGGGAGTCATGACACTCCTCATCATGTATTCTGCCTTCTTTGAGACTGTACTGGGGCATCATGGTTCCTTCCACAGTTTTTGAGAGCCAGTGAGATCCAAAACCTTGAAAGATTGCTTGGGAGTTACAAAAATGGTGAGTGCCTGTCTTAAGGGAGCTCATAGGCATTAAGGTCCCTTGAGGAAGCTTGAGGGTAAGCACCTGCTGTGGGTCAAATTGTGTCCCCCCAAAATCACATGCTGACATCCTAACCCCCAGCGTCTCATAATGTGAATGTACTTAGTGATAGGATCTTTAAAGAGGTACTTAAGTTAAAATGAGGTCATGAGGGTGGTTCCCCATCCAATATGACAAGGAAATTTGATCACAGATGCACACAGAGGAAACACCGTGCAAACACACAGAGAGAAGATAGCCATTTATAAGCTAAGGAGAGAAGAAGCCAAGAAGAAGCCTCAGAAGAAACCAGTCCTGTCAAAAACTTGATCTAGATGTCTAGATCTCAAAATTATAAGAAAATAAATTTCTGATGTTTAAACCACCCAGTCCATGGTGCTTTGTCACTGTGGCCCTAGAGAACTAATACAGCACCCCAAGTAACTATAATATAATGCAAATGTCATACTGTGGGCATAAGTCACATGCCAACTTAAGAAGCGGGAAAGGTCAAGTCCTTGTTTAAAAGTCAGGGAGGGCTTGCTAGAGGAAAGCGCATTCGAACTTGGAAGGTAAATAGGAGTCGAAATGAGAACCTTTGGGGAGTGAGCATTCTAAGCAAAAGGAACAGGATAAGGGAAGTTGATATAATTCCGTAGGGTATTTGGTTGAAGAAAAATGGGCAATGGCTGAAGTGTATTTATCAAAGGGAGGAACTGAACAAAAGAGAAGAGGAAGTTGATTGACCCTGGATTCTAGGTGGAGGAACATGGAGCTTTTCTAGTTGATATGCAATAGATACACACAGGTTTATTTTCAACTAATTACTTAACTTAACAAATATTTTTAAAAGGTCAGCTTTGTGCCAGGCAGTCTCCTAAATAAGCCTGGGATATTCTAATAGCAAGAGAGACAGACATCTCTGCCCTTGTGAAACAGAGACAGGCAATAGATCATAATCATAATAAATGATGTTATGTCAACCTAATATACTACTTCAGTTGTAATTATATTAAGCATAACACACAGACTTCATAGTATGTTGGAAGAAGTAAATTCCATAGAAAAATGTATAGCGGCACAGGGAGTATCAGGAATATGGAGCAGGGGTTGTAATTTGAATAGAACAGTCAGAGCACTCCTCATTGAGAAGATGGCTTTGGAGAAAATCGTGAAGGAAAGGAAGGGAGCAATGATGCTGAAGGGCAGAGGAGCATTCCAGGCAGAGGGAACCGTCAGTGCGAAGGTGGGAGGCTATCTGTCGCACATGGGGGCAGTTACACAATTATCCAGACAAAATAAATGGATGTTGATACTGTTATCAGAATGGTGGCAGCAGTTAGGATAGTAATGCCTCAGCTGCATTAATTTTTACTCCTGAATGCTTTTAAATTGATGACCTCAACCTCTTGCCCTTAAAACAACCCCGATGAGGGTAGGAGGGGCAGGGAGAATGATCCCAGTTTTATAGACGGTGAAATGGAGTCCCAAGACTTTATGTGATTTGCCCAAGGTCAAAATGCAAGGCAGGGAGTCTCTCTGCCCGGGGAGGAACAACACCTCTCTGTTGGTCTGTGGGGCCTCTGCAGCAAGGGGTGTAATGAGGTTCCCAGACAGAGAGTGGGAGGACTCCTATAAAAACAGTTCTGTGACATCAGGACTGGAGGAAATGCCACCCCCACCCCATTCCATGTGCTGTGTGAGGTTCACGAAACTAATGACTCTTGCCTTAGGAGTCTCAAGCTCACTGTTGGCTTCCCCAAAGAGATTCTAACACTGCTGGTCTCCCGGTGTTGACAGGTGGTAGAAGGAATGAATGTGATGCTCTGATCCTCGGACCTTGGTGTTCTCTTGGGGTAGAGGCGAAAGGTGATTCAAATCCCAAAGATGGTAAACGCTGTCCTTATCTGGGTAAGGAACTTGCTCTCACCTGATAATCCTCCTGCGGCACTAAGGGGAAGAGGGGGGAATCTGCGAGAACATGTAATGACAAACGGAAGCCATCTGAAATCCCCAAGTAGTCTATAAACACTCACTGCCCTGGCAATAGTATCACCCTGGTTTTTACTTTAAAAGAGCCTGCACTCCCATAACCTGCTTCAGTCTCATTCTCCTAAATGCAGCAAACAAGCGTCCTTCGGCTGTGCCTTCCAGCAACTAAAATAAGTAAAAATTGTTTCTACAACTAAAATAAGTAAAAATTGAATTTGATCACAGGGACTTCAAAATGAACCACAAAAGCATACACTGTCTTTTCTTGTGGCATATCCCTAAAGCTATATCTATCGCTCTTTCATCATAATTGAATTACAGCGTATAAGGACTCTTTGGTGTAGAAAAAATAAAGCAATTCTATTTCACTCTTTCTGCAACTCCTTTAGCCAAGTTGGCTAGTGACAAAGACCAATATAATAAAAATAAAAATAAATAAAATAAAATGCACAGAAATATATGCTAACAGCCTGGTAAGAGAAGATTTTTTATTGTCTCTCTCTCTTTTTTTTTTTTTATCTTCTTCACAAAGACAGGGCAAAATCCCTTAGTTCCACTTTAACTCTGACATCTGTCATCTGACTCATGACAAGCCTGAGGATTCCCCAAATAGCTGTGTCAAATCAGCTTAAAATTGTAATTCTGCATTGGAGCCAGATTCTCTGGTGATCTGGGAGTCAGTTCCTTCTTGCTGTGTTCTTTAGACAGCTCCTCTGACCCTCATGCAAGGATCAGGGGCTGGGTTAAAGAAAAGGTGGGAAATTGGTTATTGTTTAGACATCAAGGACTTGATGCTGGCTGGCGATGGTATTCTGAAGTTAGTAATGGGTGTTGGTGAGGAAGAATGTGCTTGCACTTGGGTGAAATATGTCCAAGGGGGCCCTCATCTGTGCTGTGATTGAGTTGCTTCCAAGAAATGGGCTCCTCAGCCAGCTGTGTTCTGCAGACCTCCCTCAGTAGACCAGAGTATGGATGGCATTTGGACAGTCCCGGGCCACACCTTCTGCTTTGTATTAAAGAAACATGGCCACCAGCAGGCTGTTGATACTTGGTTGACCATTTACTCCCTCTCTACCTACCTACTCTCTCCCACTTGGCCTCCAGATTCACAGTTACCTATCCAACCACCCACTCTCCTCCTTAGTCTGTTCTCAAGATGTCTGAGAGCGTGACCCAAGGACAAAGAGTGGGATGCAATAAGGAGTGATATCAGAGGGTAGAAAAGGGGTTAGGACTAAACAGGAAGACATGTGTGGGCTTGAAGAAGTTACTGTGAACTCACCAGAACTCCTCAAGGCTCTCTGAAAGCATCTGAATGTGAAATAACAAGCTACGTGATGGAAACAGGAATACACGGAGGGGGCTCTGAAGTATGCAGGCTGGGGCCACCAGGATCAGCAAGTCAAAATAAAGGATGTCCCATTAATCCTGAATTTCAGAAAAGCAACAAGATTTTTGTTTTTAGTGTAGGTATGCCCCATGCAATATTGGGGACTTTTTTTCTTTTTCTTTTTCTTTTTTTTTTTTTTTTGGTATATGTCCCATGTAATACGTGAGACCTACTTATATTAAAAAGTTATTTATTTGAAATTCAAATTTAGGGCACCTGGATGGTTCAGTTGGTTGAGCATCTGCCTTGGGCTCAGATCATGATTCTGGGGTCCTTAACTTGATCCCTGTTCTGTGGGGAATCTGCTTCTCCCTCTCCCTCTCCCTCTGCTCCTTCCCTCCACTCCTGCTCTCTCTCTCTCTCTCTTTTGCTATCTCTGTCTCTCTCTTTCTCAGATAAAGAAAAATCATTAAAAAAAAAAAGAAATTCAAATTTAACTGGGTATCCTATATTTAACTTGGTAACCCTGAGTCTGACCCTGTACTAAAAATACAAATCAATCAAATTTTTAAAAAATTTTAAAATTTTTGTTTGAGATCTGTAAACAATGGACATGAGGCAACTTTTTCAAAAAGTGTATAATTCACTTCAAAAGTCACTCCAAATATTTAGTGGTTCTTTAAGACACTTCCTACCTACCATCCCTCTTCAGAAATACTGAACTTCTGATTTCTTTAGTAGTTGCTCATATTCACTTCTACTCCATTTCATGGATGGTTCGCTCTCCTGAGGCTCTTTCCTTTCTCAGCATGGCTAATGTTTAGGTAAGTTTTAGCCAACTTGTACATCATTTCTTCAGTCCCTTGTGAACTCAGCAGATTCCATCAGAGGTTACTTTGTCTCCAGCAATCACCACTCCTGTAGATGAAGGTTGATTAAGCACGGTAGGAGACTGTGGCAGACGGTAGCATTCATGCCGTGTTTAAGGGTCTTCAAATTCACATCTATGTGTTTTTCTGTACAGTGTATATATAAATATATATTTTTATATACGGGATCTATATATTTTTATATATACCTCTGGCTCTAAGGCTTCCAATCTCCACTCAGACAATCTTCCCCTTTGTCTAGATTCTTATGTAATTCCTGTTTATTTTTATAAACTTGACCATAATTCTTCAGTGGTCTGTTTGCTCCCACTTTCCTGTCAAGTGCTAAGGGCAGGATCCTCTCTGTATCATCCTTGTATCCCAGGCATGTAGGACATGCCTGCCTCTTACTATTGAATGAGGTCTCAATGGACATTTGCTGAATGGCTGATGGCCCGATGTAGGAATGAACTCCAGGCTCCACCCTGCCTGATGCCCTTTGCCATGGCTCCTTCGGCTCTGGAACTGGAGAGTGGTTTTAAGGAACCAAATATGGTCTCTCCACTTAACATATCCTGATCTCCATAAGTGCTTGTGTGAACGATACAGGGAAACCCCTGTGCTCTGAAGCCAAAGGGGGATGAGAAATTCTCCAGCTGTCATATTTATTTTTCTTGGGGACAAAGAACCGAGAATGATCATGGTCCCCCAAATTCTGGCCCCCTTTCCTCCATACATGCTTCTGCAGGCGAGCATACATTGTTTTGTTGCATCTTGTATTAACTGTTGCTGTTAAGACTTCTGCCTTATGTTTCACTTCATTTACAACATTGGAAAAAGAAAATGCTCTTCATTTTATTTTGTCTAACATCGATTTTGTTTTCTTTTTCTGCAACTTCAGTAAGCAGTTGGAATCATTATCCATAAAAGTGTAAATGTGTTCAAATAGTTTTCATTTAAATTTATGGAAACATTTCACATCCAATTATGCAAACTTCCACCCGTTTCTACTTCCCCCCTCCACCGTGGGAGCTTTGGCCACCTTTTGGTGCTAATTAGGAGTGAGGCGTGGGTTCAATCCTTGTTTGGGGTATTTGGATTTCATGGGGAAATTTTTTAATCTGGGGCCACAGGGTGAAACCTGAATCCTGGTCAGTCCTCCTGGAAACTCATCAGAGAGTGTGCATGACTCAGTGTATTAGCTCTGCCGGAAAGAAGCTGAAAAGTGAACTTGAACTCACAGTATTGATGGTACTGGAAGACAGCAGGCACACGGGCAAGAAGGGCACACATTCCTGACACAACTGGCTTGGAACCATGTGCTTCCCACCAGGCAAGGCACAAAACATGCTTTCTTCAGCCTCACCCTCAAAGGCTGCCCCCAGGCATGTCCTCAGGTTTGGTCCCCCATCCCTTCTGCTGGGACTCAATACTTGATTAGGAACTCATTCTTAAATTTGATGACTTGGTCCTTTGAATCTTTTGTTTGTTTGTTTGTTTGTTTGTTTGTTTTTTGTCTAGGGTAAGGTATACATTCATTCACTTATTCACTCACTCATTCACACAATAATTTATTCCAACAACTATTTACTTAGTATCTCCTATGTCTGAACCCAGAGGATTCCTCTACAAATGAAACAGACACAGTTGATACAGTTGGGAATCTCCTATTTAACACAAACAACAAATACATAAGCCCATGTACATTTACTCATCCGATGAGGATAAATACCATAAAGAAATCTGAATCTGGGTAAAGAGCAGAGGAAGGACAGGATGCTGTTTAGGGAGAAATACAGTACCGGGGCTAAGTGCCTGGGTTTGAATCCTGTCTCAACATTTATAAATGGGTGACCTTAGCAGAGTTACCTAAGCAGCCGTGTCTTTGTTACCACATCTATAAAATGGGTTCTTCTGAGATTAAATGTGTCAAAAAGTTAGAATTGAACCTGACTCTGTGGCTTGCCTGTTCCTGCTTTTCTTTGTCCTGATCATACCTCTTCGTGCCTGACTATGGCCGTGGAGTCCCAGCCTCACTTTCCACACCATTCCAATGGATCCAGAAATGATGGGCTCTTTCTTGAAACAAAATTCATTGCAGATGCCTAGTGAGGAAGAAATTACTTCTAAGTTGTCAGCGACATCGGTGGTAGAGGAAGACAGGATTAACTGAAGATTCTCATAGGTAATTCGAAAGTAAGAAGAGATATTTAAAATTTTCTAGCAAGCATGTTTTTCTTTCTTACATATGACATTACATGAAACATGTAAAATCATTGATACTTATTGTTGAACTATGGAGTCAGCAATTTCATATGGTTAAACTTATAAAACAAGCAGATGTTAGGTTGGATTTCTTATTTTTTTTATCCAACTGAACATCTCACAGCATCAACCTGATTTCTTCATTTACTCATGTTAGTAAGCGCCCACTGACCCTTCCCGGTGCTCCATCCCATGGCTCACAAATGAAGTCAATTCAGCTGTTTTTGTGACATTGCTTTTAACAATTAAAAATTTTAAAAAATAATGCATGATGCATTTTTCTCAGCACAGTTATTGTCACCCTTAAGTCACACTTAAATTTCATCAGGCAGCCATTAATTTGTTTCCAGGTACAGGTTATCCTGACAGAAATAAAATATGACTAATATCATCATTGACCATAGAGATAAACATTAGCATAATTTTCTTCTATCTCATAGAGAATATGTGCCCAGACATAAATAGACAGGTATGTAGATGGAACGTTGTTTTGTTATAACACCCTTAACTTTCATTCCCAATCTTATTATCCTAACATTTAATTATTTTATATCTTGTCATCTTTTAAAATCCTTTGAAATAAAAGAAAGTTATGGAAGTCCAGAATCATTGATTTAAGCAAGATGAACAAGGAGGTGTGAAACATATTTTCTATGTATGCTTACATACAACCAAATAGATTTAATTAATATTTCTTTGCTTAACATTTCCGTCTTCGTTTTTATGTGACTGCATGAGAAGGAGGCACTTCAGTGAAAGCCTCAAACTTCTATGGCAGATCAACTGTCCCCAGCTCTCGGTCTCTCTGGATCTCTTTCTCTTTGTCTCTGTTTCTCTGGCTTCCTTGCCCTCCCCAAAATTCCAGGCCACAAACCCTGAAAGGTTAGAGACCTATGGGCAGGGAGTTGATGTGTGAGCATCTCTGAGTCAGAGGGGGAGGGAGTGTAACCAAACAATTTATGAACCATGTGTTTTCCATCTTAGGGGTTAGTTCGATGGGTTACCTGCCCAGCCCCTAATTAGTGGGTGTGGAACATCTTTGTTACCTCAGGCTAGTGAGCTGAAGTTAAGACTTTATTCCTACTGTGACGATGGAGAGAAGAGGGTCCCAGGAATAGCGCGGCTTGGGGAGAGGAGGAATGTTCCTCAGAAAGTCACACAAATGTTTCCATATCTGGAAACAGTGTATCTCAGAAAACTATTTACTATTTCAACCAAGTCCACACTCTTAAAGAACTAAACCATTTTTAAAGATTTAATCTTATTTGAATTAGGGAAAGAATGAGGATTTATTTTATTTAGAAAGGATTTTTTTTTCCACGTGAGCCATTTTAGATCATCATTAAAAAGAAATTATAGAAACTATTAAGAACAATTATTCTTACATGTTTTAAATAGCTAAATGATTTTTTAAACGGCTCATTCAGCAGCTATTGAGTTCTTACTGTGGACAAAGCACCAGGTTAGGCATTGGAAATATGCTTCCCCTCTAAATGTGGTGTCATCACCGGGCTTTGTTTTTATTGTTTGGTTGGTTTAAATCTGTACACTTATAGTTCATTTTCAAAAATAGATGTACTTCTGAAAAATTATGCGTAATTGCATTTTTTATCAATTAAGTCCCCTTAGAGTAATAATTAGTAATCTCTCCATTTGCTTTATGTGCCCATGGGTTATCATTTACGAAGCTAATGATCTACATACCGAGTAGGAAAAGGTCTCTCTCAAGTAGGGTTTCTCAACCTTTGCAGTACTGATATGTCAGGCTGAATAACTCTTTTTGCGGGGAGGAGGGGAAGGAGTCTGTCTTTTGCATTTTAGGGAATTTGGTAGCATTCTTCACCTCTACCCTCTAGATGTTAGTAGAAACCTCTTGCCCCAGTGTGACAACCTAAAATGTCTCCAAACATTGCCAAATGTTCCCTAGAGGGCAAAATCACCCACAGATGATAACCACAACTTATAATGAAGCATATGCATTTAAAAAAATGACAGTTCATCAGGGAAATATTCGCTTAGAGTATCATTTAAAAAAAATAACTCCCAAATAGCAGAAAAGATCTTCATTGTATTTAAATAAGTATATATCCATATTTTCTCAGTCACCAAGTGCAATGATAGTAAAAGTGGTCTTCTAATGTTAGACAGCATCACCCTTCAATTTCAAAGATTTTT
Organism: Spilogale gracilis; assembly: GCA_004023965.1. Taxonomy (NCBI): domain Eukaryota; kingdom Metazoa; phylum Chordata; class Mammalia; order Carnivora; family Mephitidae; genus Spilogale; species Spilogale gracilis. Next base: position 114,119 of record PITA01004237.1, read on the forward strand.
AGCTTGTTCAAGCAAATTACAGCAATCAGTCTGGAATGTTTGATTGTCCATTAAAAATAAAAAGTCTCTACATATGTCACCAATTTTATCGCTCATATCACTCACAGCCTAATTCTGAGAAATAACTGATATTTTAGTTCCTTACCCTGCAACTTTCTGAGCGGCTTGGCAAGTGGCTTTCTACTAGGAAGAGGACTGGGGGGAGGGGGGCAAGGGTGATGGGCATAGTCTCCCTCCCTCCTGGTCTTCCAGGGTTTAACTTTCACAGCCAGAACCTCCTGGTCCCTGATTCCTATGAAAAGAAAATTCCTTCCCAGAATTTACTGGAATGTATTTGATGAATCCAAAAACTCATCAAAATACACTCTTATGACTATTGAGAACCTAGAAGGCATCTGCGTAGCTTACCAAAACCTAATAATTGCCTGCATTTTAAAGAGTCTTTATTTTATTTATGGGAGAGTGACCCTGGTCATGGGAGTTTTAATATGTTTACTAGAGTCCGTCTGGGGAAGGTTCACTACGTAGTACCCAGCTTGATGGAGCCAATGGCAGAAGACCAGTTAATAAAACCAACACATTCCAATTGTTTGATATAAGAGGTTGTTGAGAGTGTGACTTTTTTTTAAGGCCATTTAATTACATACCCTGATGTCTTCACTCAGCCATTCTCTAAAATATATTTTCCCAATTTCAGCATATACCCCTTCTCTACTCTCAATTAGCTATTGCATTGGGCCTTTGCTTCCAAGCCCCATAAGTAATAGTAACTTAATTTTCCAAACCATAAATCAGGTAGACTTATGCTCCATAGCATATGTTACATTTGTTTTTAATCAGGGGCAGCCTGGTACTCAGAGGTCGGAAGCTTTAATTCAGAGGGCTCCAATGCCTTTTGGAGAGAGAAACCTCTTGCTTTCTAGAACTCCCTTTGTGAATGTTTAAGTATTATTTTGGCAAAGTCAGAATATATATGGTATTCACATACAGACCCTTTTAATTCAATGACCTGGATTAAAAGAAACATTCATTCAACAACATTCCTATACTTATGTATTCTCCTGATTTTTAATGTCATAGTTTCAAAGGAAATGTAGTTGCAATAAAAGAAACACACAGAAAGGAGTTAAGAGATGTTATATCTCTAGAAATCATTTCCATGAAATAGTTATAATAGGTAGGAATATTATTGGGATAGTATAGGTTTGATACTGTCTTGAGAAAGAAAAAAGAACCATATCAAATCTCTCAATGTTTGTAAAGTCTTGGAGTTTCTTGCATGCCATTTAACGACTGAAAAGGATCTTAGACATAACTGTCCATAACCTCCTTATTTCCTACATGAAGGAAGAAGAAGGTAATACCCAGAGAAGTTTTAAGCCCCAATGACAGTCACAAGCCTATCAGTATAGACCTAGGATCAGAACTCAGGGGATCACAGGAGAAGGGAGGGAAAATCAAATGGGAAGAAATCAGAGAGCGAGACAAACCATCAGAGACTCTTAACTATAGGAAACAAACTGAGGGTTGCTGGAGGGGCGGTGGGTGGGGTGATGCGGTAACAGCGATAGGCAGTAAGGAGGGCACATGATGTGATGAGCACTGGGTGTCATATGCAACTGATGAATAAGTGAACTCTGCACCTGAAACTAATGATGTGCTACATGTTGACTAATTTAATTTAAATTAAAAAAAAAAAAAGAATTCAGTCTAGTATTTTGGCATTGAATCTAAAATAAAATTCAGGGATCCTTGGGTGGCTCACTCAGTTAAGCATCTGACCCTTGATTTTTGGCTCAGGTCATGATTTTAGGGTCATGAGATGGAGCCCCGCACTGTGGCTCCATGTTAAGCACAGAGTCTGCTTGGGATTCTTAACCCCTTCCTCTCCTGCCCTCTCTGCTCCTCCTCCTGCTCTCCCACTAAAAACAAACAAACAAACAAATAAACAAAATATTTAAAAACAAATAAAATCCAATAAGTATTTCATCATTTACATGTCCAATTCATCTAATATAAAACATCCAAGTATTTAGAAGTTTTTAAATTACTTACCAACCTTCAGTGTTCCATCCAGGTATGCTGTATTAAAATTTAAGAATGTCCAAAATCAAGAGAAAAAATTTAAATATATCAGAATAGAAAAAAAACAAGAATTATCTACAATAGATGGAGAATCATATTGACATGAGTTCTCACTGAGTATTATACACAATCAATGAATCATTGAACACTACATCAAAAACGAATGAGAAGCTATATGTTGTCTAACTTCACACAATAAAACAAAAGAGTTCTCATCAATATGAAAGTAAGAACACAGTGAGAATTTTACATGTTAGACAATATTTAATTTAAAAATGCTATATGAAAATTTCTTTTAGTCCCATAATTCTTTACCTAGAGGTATTTTGGCATAAGTTTAAGTAGAAACTAGATTTCCACATATGAACAATACGACAGTTAAACTCCTGAAATAATTCTGAAAGAATTCTAAAAAGATGTATACCAGCAATAAGAAAGATGATTCTGAGAGAAAATAATGTGGTAGAAAAATCAGAGGTGAACAAGGAATTAGGAAAACTTAATGCTAAGTTTAATAAACACTCATGGTAAAAAAAAAAAAAAAGGAAAAGAAAAGAAAACAAAAAAGCAAGAAGAAGAAAGGAAGGAGAAGGAAGGAAGGAAGGAAGGAAGGAAGGAAGGAAGAAAGGAAAAAAGGTAGGTCTGAAACTAAATTTCCAGGCTGTATCAATGAGGAATTTTGTGGGGATACAATGGGAGTTTAGAACAGCAGAAAGACCGTCAGTTACTTGTGTGTCTGATGTTAGTGAGGATACTTAGAATCCCATAGGATTGAGCGACAGGTACGATGCACATTTCCTATGACCTAACAGTATTTCTCAGGTGTCACCTTTAAGGAAAACATGCATGTGAACACAAGAATGCACATCTGCCCAAAGATTTCACAGTAGCAATTGCTCCTAATAGTGAAAAAAAAATTATAGTCCACCTAAACGTTTTGCAACTAACATGGATAGCCCCAAACTGCAGGATATACTTGCTCTCTAGAATCCAAAGGAGTGATCAGAAAGGCAAAATGAAAAACAAAAATCCAAGCCAAACAAATACAAGCAGACCTGACTCCAAAAGACCTTCAGGGTATATTTTTCAGTAAAACAGATGCAAGTTGCGTGTATATATCCAAAAACAATGTAAAAGTGTTGGATTTTATGTGTATACGTATATTGGGCTTTGTATAATTTCTGTCACTCTTCGTATGTGTATGAATACATGAAATTATGCATAGATCAGCAAACATGCTTTCCATTAGATTCACTGAATGAACCATTTGTCCATTTATTGATTCATTTTTTCATCAGATTTTATCAAATATTTATTGAACACTTTTATATGCCACGTCTTATATTAGGATCCAAAATGTGGTCTGTATTCTCCTTGAGTTTATTTTATATTAAAGGAGCCAAACTACTGATTTATGATGTCAGTAGTTTACAACAGGAGGCATATTATAAAAAAGGTGTGCATGATGGCAGATAAAACCAAAGTAGAAGCAGAAGGAGCTCCATCGAAGGGCTTTAAGACCTTACAGAGCAGACGACAGAATGGGTTGGTCTTTGGAGGAGAAGCACTTTGCTAATATGAGAAATAGGAGAAGAACATTCCAGAAGGGGTAATAGTGGAATACTGACAGGGGTGGGAAATGTAAATATCCTGATGTGTGAGCAGGGCATATATTAAAAATTCTGCATTCTATGCCAGAGAGGAGAGAGAGCCATAAAGATAAGAAATATTCTTAGATGTTTATTTTCAGAAAGATAACTTGATAACTTGCAAGACGGAGGGATCAGAAGGAAGCAGAACACTGGTAAAGATGTTAAAAGAATCCAGAGGGGAGATAATAAAAGGGTCATAGAATCGGACAAGAGGGAACAGATGTGATAGATACTTCAAATTTTTCATGATAAGCTTGAAAAAATGTTGCCCTATAATTTGGGGGCAGGGTTTTGTTTTGTTTTTTGAAAGATTTTATTTGTTTATTTGACAGAGAGAGAAAAAGAGAGAAAGCACACAAGCAAGGGGAACAGGAGAAGGAGAGGGAGAAGCAGGCTCCCTGCTGAGTACAGACCCCCCCCCCATTCCCTCCGCCCCCGCCCAGGCTGGCTGGATCCTATGACCCTGAGATCATGAATGAGCCCAATGCAGATAATTAACCAACAGAGCCCCCCAGGCATCCCTGGGGACAGTTTTCAAGCTGTTTCTCAATTTTGTAGTTTTGTTTTATTTATTTATTTTTTAAAGATTTTATTTATTTATTTGACAGAGAGAAACACAGCTAGAGAGGGAACACAAGCAGAGGGAGTGAGAGAGGGAGAAGTAGGCCTCCCACCAAGCAGAAGGCCTGATGTGGGGCTTGATCCCAGGACTCTGGGACCATGACATGAGCTGAAGGCAGATGCTTAATGACTGAGCCACCCAGGCGCCCTTCAATTTCACTTTTGAGTCTATTCAGTCATCTTCCCATTCTGTCCTTGTTTCCCTGAAGGCTCTGGGATTCGGTAGCTGAATGAAGTCATGGATATTGGGTGGCCCAGAAGCCTCTTTTGGGTGGCTAATGGTTTCCCAGGCCTTGGTCTAAAAGATACATCTATAGCTACTGGCGTAAAGGAGCCCAAACCCCGCCGTGGAGAAGTGGTAGCTCCAGGAAGACTGTCTTCCAGATGTCCCGGGGAGCCCAGTGGTCTGTAACCCCAGCATGCAGGGAATACACTCCCACAAACAGATGCCTTCAGCCACAGGATGGGGACTCCTGTAATTGGTTACCTTTGGCATGCAAAGTCTCTCCACAAGTTGGCAGAGGCCGGTCACACACAGAGAAAGACGTGTCTGTGGGCATGACCTTCTCCAAAGCCACGGTTTCAAAGCGGGCGGTGGCGACTCGGGGTGGAGGAGCTGTGCCAGGGCTCAGAAAGCACTAGGGAGCCTTGAAAGGGCCCGAGATTTGGCTTGTATTAACACCCCTGGGCTTTGGCTCCTTTGTGAGACCTCAGAAGGGGAATTATAAAGCTGGAAATGTTATAAGAAAAGACCTCCTGGGGACACAGCTCCCTGCTCACCCAGACGCGTGGACCCTGATCTTTACGTTCTGAATCTCCTTTCCGCAGCCCCAGTTTCTGGAAGCCATGGTGCCAGAATGAGAAGAAAAACATAAAAATCAGGCTATTCTTTGTTAACGCATGGAGAACCAGCTACATTTCTCACAACGTCTCAATAACGTTAAAGAGAAAAAAATTATAAAAGAAAGGCCCATAATTGGTGTTTTTTGTTTGTTTGTTTGTTTCGGGGTTTTTTGGTTTTGTTTTGTTTTAATCCCAATAACCTCATTCCCCTTCGCTGCCGTCCTTTGCAGAGGAAGAGGGGGCAGCTCTTATGTAAAAGGTAGACACAGCTGAGTGAGTGTGTGTCGGGGGGACATGTTGACCCTGCCCACAGGTTGCTGACCGCGTTTAACCTCCATCTCGGGATGACCAGGGCTGAGCTGAACGCCAGGAGACACTGCTCACGGGGCAATGAAGCCCTCACTTAGAACTTGCTTTTCCACTGCTTTCTTGATCCTTTGAGAGCACACATGCTGAGACACTACCTACTTAACTTTTTTTTCTTTTTCCTCTTTATTACTTTCACTTTTTGCTCTCCTGTCTTTTGCTTTCTGTGACATTCCTCTTTCCTTTTTCCCCCCCGCCTCGGTCTCAAACTGGAGACACTGAGAGTAAGGATTCTGACTAGTTCATTTGATTTCCTATGTTTACCAATGTGTGGATTTTTTTAAAAAAAGATTTTATTTATTTGACAGAGAGAGAGAGAGCCCAAGAAGGCAGAGCGGCAGGCAGAGGGACAGAGAGCAGCAGGCTCCCTGCGGGCTGGATCCCAGGACCCAGGGATTGTGATCTGAGCAGAAGGCAGCTGCTTAACCTACTGAGCCAGCCCCGATGTAACAGACAGAGTATAAGAGTGTGAGTACATGAGAGGGAGACCTTAAGTGACAAACAAAATACACTATAGGAAATCAAACAAAACAAAACACAAACAGACCTGACTGCTGGCAGTTCTGCCTTCCTTCCGGGGGGCTCATAGAATTCTTACTGGGGAGATGGTATTTCATTTTAACTCTTCTTTCCTTACAAAGGCTGGTTGGGGAAACTTGGTCTGTATCCCGAGACAGAGTAAAACCATTTTTGTCTCCTAGAGCAACTTGAGATTTGGGCTAGGCAGTGGCGGGCCTGAAACCCCGTAGTAGATGGAAGGCTGCACTGTTCTGATGAGGAAAGAAATCAGCATGGGGAGGCGGAAACTAGAGGCTGGCCATGAGAGAAAGAAGGAAGTGCAAAGCAGGGCAGACAGAGACAGCCAGTGAGAAATTTCCTGGTAAGAGATCAGACAATGGAATTTTCAGGCAAAGTGTGGCTCGATTGGTTAGCGTGAGATGTTGCTTCCCAACCATCTTGTTTCATTGCTCAACTTCAAACTTCCTTATGTGTTCATTTTACAGAATAGGTGTGGGGTGGTGGTTTGGGGGGAAGGTCAAGGAGAGGGGAATGTGTTTTCAGGGCTTATACTGGGTGGGGAAAAGAGAGAACACTCCCAGGAGACATAAATGAAATAAAGGAAAGTTCAGTAAGAATAGGAACATGGAGAAAGCAGTGACCATGAGAAGCCACGTTCCTCTAGAAAAGCCACCCATTTAAGCAGAGAGGTCTTTGCCTCCCTCATGAGAGAGAGGATAAAGCAACTCATGTAGATACTCATTGAAAAGGCGTCATTACAACACTCAAGGGCTTGGAAGATTTTGGTGTGCAAGGCATAAATTACATATACACACATACTCACACACTCACATACACACTCCCTAGCCTGCCTAACTGATTTTGCTGTGAAGTCCTGTAAACTGTTGGCAAATGCACCCATTCCTTGCTGGTCCTCAGCTGGAAGTGCTAGTCTACATGGAGCTTGCAGAATCGAGCGGCATGTGACACACGTGGCCGTCACCTGTGACATCAGCTTCAGGCTTGCCTTGGACTGCACCAAATGTCACCTCCATCCCTGGCATCTTAGTAAGACATGTCTCTTCCAGTGGGATTCCCAAGGAAGTTCTCACTGCCTTGGTGTCCATGTTCTTGATGAGCACCTCAGCGTCCTCAAAGGCTATTTAACCAGGCTATCCCTCCAGTGCTCTTCACCTGGTAGAATTCCTTGTGCTTGACATAAGGAGAGCAGAGGTCAAACCCTTTCTCTAGTTTCCCTTGTGACTTTCCCTTAAATTAGAAAACGAAAAAGTGAAGGAGAGTTCAGTAAAGAGAAGCCACTGCTGGGGTCCCTCTGCCCACTGCCAGGTCCCTAACCGCTCACGTGTCCAGATCTAACAAGAAGTGGACATTTGCGTTTGTGGTAGTGACCTGGGGTGAGGAGTAACTACATTCCTATCTGTATTCACTTGTTGTCAAAGACACCATCCTCTCACCTCTTCCTAGAAAGTGCTCATATTCCTAAAATCCTTTGAAATGGAAAAGTGGAGAGAAAATAATGTTCTCCTGTTTATTGTGACCCATTAGGAGATGGGGTGAGCTGAGCTTTCCACAAGGTCCTGAATGAATGAAAAGGACCCAGAACATATGGAAAATATGGAGAATAGGGTATAAGTCATAAAAATAAAAATAAAATAAATAAAATAAATTGGGAATGCCAGTTTCTGGTAATGATTTGTTTTCACAGTAACTGAGAACTCCCTTAAACCTGCGATTAATCACACATTTACGGTGAGGCTAAGCGGGGAGAATTAAGGGCTTGGATTATTAGTGCAGCTGCTTTTCATTGATGAGATCTGAGTTCAAATCTCAACCAATGTTACAAATGAAAATGTCATTTTGAAAGTTAATTAGCTCCATGCAATAAATGCTGACTATTTGATTGATGTACCTGAAAAATCACTGCCCAGGAAAAAAAAAAATTATATATATGGCCCGTTAGGGGAGTCAAGCCAGTCAGAAAGTCAGACATTATTTAAACAATTTTCTTAATAGTCCAACCACCTGCAAGTAAATAGAATTTATTAAAAGAAGGTGGAGTTTCTAGTAGTCAGAGCATGTGAAAGAATGTCTGAATTTTAGAAGTAGAAAAAAAAAATCTTTAAAGCCATCTAATCTAATCCTTGCTTTTTTTCACTAGAAGAGGGAATAGAAGCTCAGGAGGTTGTGACTTGATTAAGTCACACCGTTAACTAGTGGGGGACCCAGGGCCAGGTTCCAGGTGTCCTGGCCATTACACAGGTTCGCTGGGTCACTTCTGGGGACTCCTAGCATGGCTCTCCCCTTACTGCTCTGGCCCTTGGTTTCTCCGCACGGCTGGTCCACAGGGCTCTATCTTTGGTGCATTCTGTCTTCTACCAAAAGATCTCAAGACTTTTGTTCTCCACACTTTTTTTTTTTTTAATGAAAATCTCTTGGTGCAATGGTCCCTGCTCACACAGGTAGAGGAGAATCAGCACATGATCCCCTTAATCTAGACGTTTCCAAATGGTATTTGACCCAGATGACAGAAGTGTGAGGTGTTACACTTAGTAAGAGAGCAGACAGATATTCTAAGTTAGTATTCTATATAGAGTCTTGTCTCGGCTAGAGAGACACGAACATGTCGGGAAGAAGTCATTGGACCCTCTGTTTATGTGTTTACAATTTAAGTTGCTCCGGATCTTGAAACAATGTCTCTAAGGTGACGTGTCATTTGGTGGCCAGATGACTTTACTAGGTCCATTAAAGGCGACTCTGGTGGGGGCTCAGGGAGCAAAGAGGAGCCCTGTGGGGGAAGCGGCTATCATGTCAGAGTACATACATCATCATGAACCCAGTGCTGGTAGAAACGGGGTTGCTAATGGGCATTCTGCTGAGGTCTGCAATGGAAATCAGGAACTTGTTCTTGAAAACTGGGAGAGAGGAGATCCTTGTCACAAAGGACCCCTTGGCGTCCTTATGTTCTAGTGTTCTGTGGAAGGTAAAACTTGCCAGTGATGACATTGGGTATTTAGCTGAAGAGATTTATTTTTTCTTTAATATTTTATGTATTTATTTGACAAAGAGAAACACAGCCAGAGAGGGAACACAAGCAGGGGGATTGCCAGAAGGAGAAGCAGGCTTCCTACAGAGCAGGGAGCCCGATGCGGGGCTCGATCCAGGGACTCCGGAATCATGACCTGAGTTAAAGGCAGATGCTTAACGACTGAGCCACCCAGGCGCCCCATCATCTCTGACTTTTCCAGTTCCATCTTCCACTTTCAGGTTGTGTAACTCCAGTCTTGGATGTTAGAGTGAGAACATTTTGGGGAGCTGTTATTCCACCTACTACAAAGATGGATATCTATTAAAATTTTACTTTTTATGTTTACTAGTTATTTATAAAATATTTAATGTTGTCGGTGGTTCTGCTTTATTACATATTACTGATAACTATGAACTTCACTCACTCCAGAAAAGCTCATGGTCAGAGGGAATAAAATATGTTTTAAACTCTTTTTTTTTTTTTTAAGATTTTATTTATTTGACAGAGAGAAACACAGCCAGAGAGGGAACACAAGCAGGGGGAGTAAGAGAGGGAGAAGCAGGCTTCCCGCCGAGCAGGGAGCCCGATGTGGGGCTCGATCCCGGATCTCCAGGATCATGACCTGAGCCGAAGGCAGTCGCCCAACCAACTGAGCCACCCAGGCGCCCCTGTTTTAAACTTTTAAGTTAAATTTTGTTGTGGATAAAAAGTGATCAAATCAGAAAATTATCAATGAAATTGTAGAAGTATAAGATATATTACATTAGGATAAAGATATATGAAGGAAGGGGAATAAAAATATAAATTCAAAGAGAAATAAAAGTAAGTATAGTCTCCAAATCTTAAAGAAGAACCTATATTTTTTAAAAAATGAATGATCTGGGGCGCCTGGGTGGCTCAGAGGGTTAAGCCTCTGCCTTCAGCTCAGGTCATGATCTCAGGGTCCTGGGATCGAGTCCCACATCTGGCTGTCCCAGCAGGAAGCCTGCTTCCTCCTCTCTCTCTGCCTGTCTCTCTGCCTATTTGTAATCTGTCTCTCTGTCAAATAAATAAATAAAATCTTAAAAAAAAAAGAATGATCGTGGATGTCAAATAATTCTTATATTTAGATTGCACTGAAAAAATGTAGATGAGTAATATAGTTTGTTTTATATATGAATATTAATAACATTGCAACTCTTTAGAGTTAAGAATAAATATTAATTTAAAAAATGAAAGAGGGCACCTGGGTGGCTCAGTGGGTTAAAGACTCTGCCTTCTCTGCCTGCCTCTCTGCCTACTTGTGATCTCTCTCTCTGTCAAATAAAATCTTTAAAAAATAATGAAAGAGTTTGGGGCACCTGGGTGCCTGAGTCAGTTAAGCCCCTTCCTTTGGCTCAGGTCATGATCCCAGGGTCCTGGGATTGAGCTCTGCATTGGGCTCCCAGCTCAGCGGAGAGCCTGCTTCTCCCTCTCCTTCTACTTGCTGCTCTGTCTACTTATGCTCTCTCTGTATCTCTCTGCCAAATAAATAAATAAAATCTTAAAAAAAAAAAAATGAAAGCATTTGCGGGGCGCCTGGGTGGCTCAGCTGGTTGAGCGTCTGACTCTTGGTTTCAGCTCTGGTCATGATTCAAGGTCATGAGGTCAAACCCACCATTGGCCTCCATGCTCAGGGCAGAGTCTGCTTGAGTTTCTCTCTCCCTCTGCCCCTCCCGCTTGTGCTCTTCCTCTCTCTTTAAAATAAAAAATGAATATTCAAAAAAATATGAAAGTGCTTGTAATTTTAGAAACCTATTTTACTGAGAAATGAATAAAGAATCGCATAATTCCTGCGTTAGCCTACATATTTGCTTTACCTTCATTCACACTTAATGAATTTCCATTAAAATTTTGAAATGTTAAGATATTTTGCTGATCTAATGGGCAAATAATATGAATGCTGATTTAATTTATATTTATTCTTTTGTTAATTATCTGATCATATGCTTTATGTACTTTTTTATCATTAATTTTTATTTTATTTTTTCCATAACCTAGCCACCCTCTCCCTCTCCCATTCTACTTTTGTTATCCTCTTCCTTGTTTAACTAAGATGCCCTTTATGTATCTCTTTTTTAATGTTACTTGTTAAATTTTTCCAACGTGTTCTTGTTTTAAAACTTTGGTTTTTAGCTTTGTTTTTAAAAAATCTCAATGTATTCAAATGCACCTATATTTTCTTTTAAAGCTTTTCCTTTGTGTTTCTAGCTTACAAAAACTTTTTTACATTAAAGCACTTATATTTTTACATGATATATTCAGATTGCGAGAAGGATTTAACTTTACTCTGTATTTCTAATGACTAACCAGTTACCACAACCTTTTATTCAATAATCAATCTTTTCCCCACTGTTTAAAATGTTTCAAATACGACATATGTGTTGATTTTCAAATGTATATCTGCTTCAAGTCTCTTTCCAGAAGCCCAGACATTTATAGCCAAATATCTTTTAAACGTCCTCTCCTGGATGTTTCCAGAGCCGCTGGAATAAATGTGTCTAAACACCACAACTGCTCATAATTCTAAAGATCACCTAACTGTTAGTCCTGCTGGGAAAGCTTCTGCTAAACTAAAGGGGTCATTTCACATGATCCCCTCAAGGTGGATTCTATTACTATCATCTCTGTTTTATGAATGAAAAAGCCAAAAGCATGAAAATTTAAAGATTTACCCAAAGGGATCAGGATGGATTTGAACCTGGGCAGTCAGTGCCAAGGTACAGTGTCCTATCCACAGTGCTATACTGACCTCTTCCTGGGAACATGCCCCGCCCCGAGGGCCCACCCACACCATGCTCAGTATCTCAGGCAAGGGCACTATCCAATCACCCCAAACAATTGCTAGCCTTGCAGATTCTACCTCCCAAATATCTCTCAATCACTTCATTTCTCTCAACCTATGCTATCTGGAACCCTGGGTTGGTTTTCCCTGTCCATGTGATATAATCCTAATCCCTACAGGAACCAACTCTGCTCTGTGAGAGGAAGGAAGGAAGGGAGGGAGGGAGGGAAGGGAAAGGAAGGGAAGAGAGGGAGAGAGGGAGGGAGGTGCAGGAGGGAGGGAGGA